>JASDQU010306599.1:19749-51803 GCA_032191745.1 Picea mariana | reverse complement strand
TAGTTTATATCATAACATTGTTTCTGTGCAGATTGATATCATATGATTGTTATGAATACTGTATGTCTCTATATAGTAGATGTATACTACTATGGTGGATGTGTTCCACTATTTGATCAAGTACCTGTGTGCTAATTGGTGTGGTAGTGTACCACTAGATTGTATTTGTGTAATACTATGGATAGAAACAGTTGTGTTCTATTGCATGATATTGTTCTGATTGCCTTGAAGACTATCAACAATGTTGAAAATGATTATCATCTAGATGGATGATCAATGAACAGATATTTCCTAGACATAAAATGGTTCAGAACATTTATTCTTCTCGACTAGAAGAATGGTTCCTGTGTCACTATGTGGAGTGAGCATCATGTCTGATTACTCAGATAGAGTATGGTTCCAAGAGATTATACAGTTGATGACACTGATGGTGATGATGGTGTTCATGATCTAGTCATGAGATAGTCTATACAACTATGTTGATTCTACTGGATGAATGGTATGTTTTTGCTCAATACCATTACCTGTAATGCCTCCCTAGGTAGTAGAGAGTGTTGATATTATGGTATCTATGAGAGGTATTTACCTCCACATGTAAACCTGGCAAGAATAGAATATTTTGTGAAGCAAGAAGAAACCCTACTGAGTTGGCTAATAACCCTAGAAGACATGTCGGCTCAAGAAGATAACTTGTATTAGGTTATTAGACTCCAAGAGAAGAAGTCAGCCAGAAGAAATAAAATATACTGAATAGATAGATACCCATAATGAGAAGTCGGCCCAAGCAATTAGCCAGAATTACTATAAATATAGGAGGCTAGTCTTCATTCTGGCAGGCAGTCTCAGAATTGTAGAGAAACACTTGTGCACACTGCAGTGCCCAGTTTTAGGCACAGGTTTGGAGGAGAGCTACCATTGCAGCTGCTGCAGCTAGTAGATCATGTTTGGCTTGGACTATCTCTTGGTTAGGGTTTGGACTATATGATCAGCTCTTGTTGGTGCGCTATCCTTGGGGAAAGTTGTGCTACCCTTTGTTTGGCTATCTAGCGTAGGGTTTGCTTCCGGAGTGATTCTTTGTCAAGGTTAAGGTGCTCGAAAGGTGGCTTCAGCCTATGGTTGGGCGACAATAGCTATATTTTCAATGGTAAAACAAGAACATTCATTCATATTCTAACACCTCTGACCCTATTACCTACTCAAATGTCGAAGGTTGACCTAAATGGGAATAGGAAATGAAGTCTGAAATTGATTACTTGTAAAAGAATCAAACCTGGTACTTGGTTCCCCAACCGCATGGAAAGAACATTGTGAAGTGTCGATGGGTCTACAGGACTAAATTTACCTCTAGAGGTTTTTTTGAGTGGCATAAATCATGCCTCACCATGAAGGTATTTTCTCAACAAAAAGGCATCGAATACACTAAAACATTCTCCCCCATTGCAAAAATGAACTCTATCCACTTGATTATTTCCCTCATTACTCACTTTGGATGGAAGATTCATCAAATGGATATGAAGAGTGACTTTCTTCATGGAGACCTATCTGAAGAAATTTACATGGAACAACCACAAAGCTTTGTGAGGGATTCCAATTTGGTATGTCAACTCAACAAGTCACTTTATGGTTTGAGGCAAGTTCCTTGAGCCTAGTTTGCTAAGATCAACAGTTTCTTTCTTAAGCTTGATTTCAAAAAGTGTGAATCTTATCACAGCCTGTATGTTATCCACTCTAGTGGAGATACTTTGATTGTTTTTGTATATGTTGATGACTTAATAATTACTAACAATAATAATACGCTCATATTTAGATTGAAGAAACAACTTGTTGACTCCTTTGATATGAAAGATCTTGGAACTCTGCATTATTTTTTGTTTCTTCAAGTATTACCACTGTGTGATGGTTTTTCATTTCTTAGTCTAAATATGTAATGGATTTGTTGACACGTTTTAATATGTTTGATCGCCAGCCTTGTTCCACTCCATCTCAGTCTGGAGTGAAACTTACTAAAACCTTTTCAACACCCATTGTTGATGCTACTCTCTATCAGTAATTGGTTCGTAGTCTTATTTATCTTACTCATAGTCAACTTGATATCTCCTTTTTTGTTAGTGTGGTTTCTTGGTTCATGCAGGATCCCAGAGATATCCATTAGAAATCAGTCAAATGAACACATTATTCGATATATGAAGGGTACCACTCATTTTGGTATCAAATATTGTCATAGTTCAGATTCGCTAGTCAACATCACCGAGTCCGACTAGGTTGGTGATGAACATGACCGGATTCCACTCTTGGGTATGTGTTTCACTATAGACTTGGACCTTTGGTGTGGTCATGTAATAAATAGAAGGTAGTCTCTTTTTTAACTGCAGAAGCACAATATCGTGGCATTGTTTAAGAAGGTACTGAAGCAGTTTGGATTCATCAACTTTTAGGCGAGCTTGGCTTTCCTATTTAGACCTCAACTACAATATAATGTGACAATCACAGTGCCACATAGGTTGTTGACAATCATGTTTCTCACATTAATATGAATCATGTTGAGATTCATACTCACTATTTGCGGCAATTGGTTCAGGACGACATTCTTTCTCTTGAATATTGTCACACTGAAGATCAAGTTGTTGATATCTTCACCAAACCTTTAAATGAAGCCATATTTATCAAGCTCCACACCTTGCTTGGGCTTCAGGAAGCTGCAATTATGGGAGGGTGTTTCAATGATGTAATTTCACCTTCTAAATCTCCAAAGTTCTGTGCTCATGGGGGGGTATTGGAACATAAAGCATTGATGGTTCATCACACATATCCTGGGTTCAGTCAGTCAAGAGGTCAACGTACATCTTGGCACAGTTAGATGGGAAATGGATCAGCACAGCACACTAGACATTCAAGTAGTCGACGTTATTATCGGTCGGAAAATCAACCAACAATCGAAGATAGTTGGGTGGTGGATCAACCAATCCTACAATCAACTATGAGTTGGATGGATATCTGGTCAGGTCAAGTCCCATCGATCCCACTTGATAGAGGGGATATCGAGGATTCAACTTTAACTGTCGATAGTTGTATGTGGATAAGATCTTCTAGATTCTGTGGGAATTAGTTAGATATTGAGACTATAAAATAAGACCCCTTTTCTCATTATCATAACGTTAGATGTGAATTGATATTGCACAATAGATCATGCAAATCAAGATGTGGAATATACATTGTGATCTTCTAATCATAGTACTCTTTGCTTAAGTGTTGTAACAGTGTATTTATATGCCACCTATGTTCTCCAAAAAAATTCCAATCTTTGATTGTTTGCAATATTGTGTTCTTTGTTTCATATAGTGTTCTATTTCATTCCCCAACATGCATAATGCAGCAAGAAGAAATGAATACTGAGCAAAAGTTACTCAAGAAGAGAAGACAGTAGTTGGTAGAAATGTGGAAGTAATTCAGCATGAGCAAGGAGAAAACATGATGTTCAAAAGAATATTACTCAAGCATCAGACAAAGGTAGCGAAAGAACCTAAACAAAGAAAGAGAGTGCTCAAAACCAAATGAAAAATTTAGGATAAGTGTTGTCATCTTGTCATCGATGGAAGAAGTACAAAAAAATTAGTATCCACGGAAGTAATGGAGAAATTGAAATTGAAAATCATACCACATCCAAATCTATATAAGTTCTCATGGTTGAAAAGAGGACAACAAGTGTCTGTGACTGAGAAATGCTTGTTGAGTTTTCATATTGGAAAGTTTAGTGAGTAGGTATTATGTGGCATAGTGGAGATGGATGCATGTCATGTACTACTCAGAAGACCATGGCTATTTGACAGAAAATATTTCCATAATGGCAGGAAGAATACTTATGAATTTTTAAAAGATGGACAATGGTACATATTGGAGCCAATGGTGGAGACCAATTCAAGTGGTAATGACAACATAAATATTTGTAGCAATAGTTGTATTATGATGTGTTCAGCCAAAGAATTTTTGAGAGAATGGAAGAGGACCCATTTTTGTTTGGCCTTAACGCCAAGACAAGTTCCAGAGAGTGGAAAGATAATATTTGTGCCACTAAATATTAAACCTTTGTTGAATGAATTTAAATATTAGTGGGAGATTCTTTACCAGCAGGGTTACCTCCCTTGAGGAGTATATCACATCAGATTGATTTGATACCAAGATAAATTATACCAAATAAATCTCCTTATCGGATGACTCCAGAAAAGAATGATGAAGTAAATAAGAAGGTGCAAGAGTTTCCTGATAAGTGATTGATCAGAGAAAGTTTGATTTTGTGTTTTGTACCTACATATTTAATCCCCAAGAAAAGAGGTGGATGGAGAATGTGCATTGAATCATGAACTATTAACAAGATTACTATCAAGTACATATTTCCTTTATGAAGGATGGATGACCTCATGGACTGTTTGAGTGGGGCTAAGTACTTTTGAAATATTGATTTGAAGATCGTTTATCATTAGATTCAAATAAGAGAAGGTGATGAATTGAAAACAATGTTCAAGAGAAAGGACAAATTGTTTGAGTGGTTAGTTATGCCATTTGGGATAACTAATGCACCTAACACATTCATGAGAGTTACGAATGAAGTTTTGAAACCATTTTGGGGTAAGTTTGTTGTGGTATACTTATATGACATTTTGGTTTTCATTAAAACCAAAGAAGAACACCTGGATCATGTGACAAAGGTTTTACAACAGTTGAAAGAAGAGAAAATGTTGATCAATTTAAAGAAATTTATGTTTCTTGAAGATGAGTTGGTGTACTCGGGATTTGTGATTTTCGAGGAAGAATTGAAGATGGATTTTGAAAAGGTTAAGGCTATTTTGGAGTGTCCAACACCTAAGTGTACATTTGATGTGAGAAGTTTCCATGGATTGGAAATATTTTATAGAAAGTTTATTAGAAATTTCAGCAATATTTGTGCACCACTTACTAAATGCATGAAAAGGGGGATTTTTAAGTGGAAAGTAGTAGCCATGATTTCATTTGAAGACTTGAAGAAAAATGTGACTGAACGACTAGTTTTGTCAATTCCATAGTAACATCCTTAGTTCTAATCCCTATGAATTATAATGTAATTTTATAAATGTGAATTAGGCGAGTGAGTCGATGCGTTGGGGAGAAGAGACCATATTGATTTAATGTGGACGGGGGGCGATTTTCATATTATGAAAATTGAAATAATTAATAAAAGTAACAATCATTGGCTTCAATATGAAAGAGATGAAGGACAAGGGGGGCTATGATTCCAGAAGAGAAAGGGGTCCAAGGGGGAATTATTCATGGGTATTAATCCAACCCCCATTCCTGAAATTCTTATCTTTGTGTATAACCTTATATTTGTTGATTGAGTGTATGAGAGGCCAATCATTAAACTCATGTAAGAGGGTGGGTGTGAGTGGTAACATCCCATAGTTATTGGATAGAATGGGTTTAGGTACAGTCATCCTTGAGAAGAGTGTGAGTCAAGCAAGAAAGGAAGAAGAGGAAATTCGTATGCAGAAAAGGGGCAGTTTTTACATGCAGATTTTGGGAAGCAAAGGAGGAGCAGAGGGATGGGAAGAGGACCAGCCATGGCATACCTGAAGGCATCCATTATTTGGCTATGTTTTTATGCTAAGAAAGAGTCATGTGTTCCTATAAATCAGGTTGTGAGCCTGTGGTGCAATTTTCTATGGAGAAAATGACTCAGAGCTTTGTGAAAGTTGTTGTGAGAAAATATGAAACAACTAAGAGTTCCTAGAGTTCCCAACTGAGTGATTCCTGGCCAACTAAATGCACTAGTGACCATGATAAATGAATGCTACAGCCTAAGGGATTGTGATTATTGAAGGGGGTACATTCCTTGGGTAGTGCAGGTTATGGGGAAAAGAGAGAGTTGGAGATTTGGAACCGTTGTGACACTAGAACCTGGTTTTGGGGTTGCTCTGTGTGGAGAGTGGATAGCTAGTGGGTTGGATATCCATGTGGAATCATAGCCTCAGATAGGGGGTGGATTTCTAATGAGAGAAAATGATCAACAATGCCTATGGTTGGGAGGTTCATCCTTTATTTGCAACCAGTTGGTTAATTATTAACAGATAAGTGTTTATGTTTTGTTCTTATGTTAAATTCCGATGTGTAAATAATTTATATGAATGTTGTGTGTTTTTTTTTGCTTGAACAATTGTATTCATGTTTAATATACGTTGTTACATACATTTAGTACTATAGTATCAGTCAAATGGTCAAATACTTGTGTGATATGTGGCTGGTAAGCTACATGAATTTGATTAGCAGAAAATCTTAATAATTTAATGAGGTTTTGCACGTAGTGTTGCTCAGCTGGGAACTGGGTACGTTACATTATGGTATCATAGCTTTTGGTTCAAACACCAGGCTTTTATGGGCTCAAACCAGAGTGAATTGGTGAAATTTTGTTGTTGCATATTTTGTCTATGACCGATTTGGGGAAAAATGGATAATTTAGAGATAAATCCCCAAATTTGTGGGTAAAATCTGAGTTAGAATGAATCTGGACAGTTTAAAAAGGTTAATGGAGTAGAGTGGTGAAGTTGTAGATCAAAATTCAACCTATAATGGTCGAAATTTGAGTTTTAATGGACACCTATAGAGTTGCAGGCAGTTTAGTAGATCGACGGTCGAGATCTCTTTTTCCCTCGATATCAACGGCTGGGATTCATCATGATAAATTTAAAAATTCATAAGGATTTGGCCATTTGAAAGGTTGATGGGATCAATGGTCAAGATTAAATTGGGGGTTGTGAAAGGGAGAAAATTGACAGTCCATATCAATTAGAGAAAATTTGAAATTTTTCTAAGTGTGAGGTTCAACAATAAAATCCACTGAAATTCGATGGTGAGATCGACGAGTTTGGTGAAGTGTTGGAAAATCACCAATATAAATCGTCGACAACTGATGGACGAATTGGTCGAATCGTTGCAACCAATGGATGAATCATCTCAAACAAAATTCATCTATGGCTGATGGTCGAGGGCTGACCGAATCTGACGAAGTAATTCAAATCAATTAAGAGAAATCTTTGATGGCTGATGTGTCGATGGTTCGATGTTGGCCGAAGTCGGTAAGTTGTTCGGGTTGTTCAAGAGAATTGACAAATGGTCGATGGGGAGAGGATGATAATGTCATCATCCACCTGTCATTCCAGTAAGAATCCATGTTCCATAGCATGTCACCCTATTTCACACCTTAGGATGATGTGTCATGCCATGTTGGCATCCACGTATCATGCCACATCAACAGTTTCCACGTCAGCTGACAGAAGTGGTCGATGGTCGATGGTCAAATCAACTTATTTAGGAAAGCATTCAACAGTCAATGGGGATCTTCTATCACCAATGAGTCAGTGTCCGGGCATTGACAGATTCAGCAGAGATTTTTTCATTTGCCAACAAACATCGTCAACAACCAATTTATGAGTTGTTTAAAAATCGAGTGTCGGGGAAATGGACTGATGACCGATGGTCAGATCAGTAGCTTTGGAAAAATGATGTGTGTACCCAAAGGATGATGTCTATCGTGGATAGATGACAATGTAAAAACAACAGATTTGTGCATCATGATTTGAGATCAACAAGTAAGATTTAAAGGACTGTTAACATAGTAAAATAGTCAAATTTCTACGAAATTTTGTGGTTTTTGAAGGTAATTAAATTGCAGGGCATTTTTGAGACCCTAAATGACATTTTTAGCAAGTCAAAACCCACGAGAACATAGTGTACCAATGTTGGCACAGGGGCAGACCCAGGGTTCAGCTCCAAGAGTGCACCAACAAGCCCTACCTAATGGCCCTTTCGGTAACACTTGTGAGGTAGATGCAGTCTCACCCGAAGAAACTATGAGGGGGTTGCAGGACAGAGATGTCTACAACCAGAAGGAATGTAAAGTGGATTCAAAGTGATCGACACAAAACAATCTAGTATTCTTTATCTTCCTACAATCTATTGCGTAAGATATATCTATCATATCTAATACAGTAATGAAATAACAGTATATCATACAACAAGGAACATAGCACCAATCACACATACGATACAAGATATACGTGGTTCACCCTCTCTCTAGGGCTACGTCCACATAAATGTTCTTTATAATGTATTAAGATGAAGCACACATTTCTTGTCTGTGCTCTTAGCTAGTAGATCTTCTTTCTTCTCCTCTTTATCTCTTCTCTCCATGCGCTCCTCGATGCAAGGTTGATCTTCGCACCCAGCTGAAGATCCTACAATACGGAAGGCTCTCCTACTCAACACTTCTCTCTCACTCAATATTACTCACTCAATCACACAATGACAAAGACAACAACAATGATCCTAACATCAACAACAACCCAACCCAGGTCCTTTAGACATTTATTTATGCATTACAATAGCTCACTAACATCCTTAGGTTGAAACCTATGTGTCACAAACCCTAGATTTGAAACCTATGTTTTGACCCACGTTTTCAGGGCTTCGCCAACCTATCTTTGCTTCCTTCTTGTGTGATGCTCCAAAGAATCCAAAGATGGCTTTTTCCTCTTGTTGAGTTGTCTATGATCCTTATTTCTTGTTGACTTGTCATCCTCAATCTCCTCATTAAACGGGTTTCTTCCTTTTACTTTGCTCCATCTTTTCTGCTCTTTTTCTCACTTCGACCCAGTAATCGTCACTGTGTCTTCTGCGCAGTTTGCATTCTACCTTATCTTCCTTCATATTCACTTACTTTCATAACCAAGGGTCAACAGGACCCCAACACTCACCTATGACTCATCCCGAGTTACTTCATATCTTACCTTTCTATTTTATTTCGATTTCAGACTGCGCAGTGCATCCTTTGATTTCTTCTCTATGCCTCATCTCCTTCCTTGTGCAGACTGTCTTTTTTGTGTCTGGTACCCAGTTTCAACTACACCTGGTACCTAGACCCTTTTCCTTATGCTTTTACTTAGAGTTGTGAGGCATCTGGTTGTCATAGTACAATTTTAACCGCCTCTTGTTCACTAATCCTTCCTTCCATTCTCCATTCAAAGTCTTCAACTGCGTAGCTCCACCTGTTGTAACATAGGTGATCTCATATGGCCCGAGCCAATGCCTTCGAAACTTCCCAGGATTCTTTATGAACTTACTGTCATATACCAGTACTATATCACCTTTCTTGAATTCCTCTTCTTGATGTGCCTATCATGATAGGCCTTTTCTCTTTCCTTTTGTACCTGCTGATGGAATCCTACAAAAAATATGTCTTCTTCTAGTTTGACCAACTATGAAATCTTTTCTTGAATAGTGCTAGTGTCATCCATATCTATGAAGGTAGAAATTCTTAGGGTTGGTACCAAATATTCCAATGGGACAACAAATTCAAGACCATACACCAACTTAAAAGGTGTCTTCATTGTTAGCTTCTTGCAAGTGGTTCGATAGGCCCATAGTACTGCTGGTACTCATAAATCCCAGTCATTCCTCTTCACACTGCAAATTTTTGTCAACGTTGTCTCCAAGATCTTGTTGAATGCTTCCACTATACCATTTTCTTGTGGATGGTAAGGTGTTCTCTTCTGATGATGAAATTCAAATTCCTTAGTCAAGGCTTCAACTGTCTCATTAATGAAATGTGTGCCTTGATCACTCATAAGGATCTTTGGGCATCCAAATCTAGTTATGATGTCATCAAATATGAAGCGTGCATCTGTAGTTGCACTACAATCCTTAACTGCTCTTTCTTCGGCCCATCTGGTCAAGTACTCTGTCGCAGTGATTATGTACCTTTCTCCTATGCATTTTCTTGGTGGGTTTATAGGTCCCATGAAGTCAATGGCCCATTTCTCAAATGCTTTTAGGGTCAGCTATGGTGCTAATGTCATTTCATCTCTTCTAGAGAGTTTCCCAACTCTTTGGCATACATCGCAAGCTCTGTAATAGTCTTTAGCATATCTGTGTAAGGTAGGCAACCAAAGGCCAGCTCTAAGAACCTTTTTCGCAATTGCTTTCCTTGCATAATGTCCTCCTGTGATGCCTTCATGAGCTTCTGCAAGGATCACTAGTCACTCTACCTCCATAACACATCTTCTCAATATCTCATCAGGTCCCATCTTGTATAGTTGTCCAACTATAAGTGAAAAGTCTACAGCGTGCACTACTAGTTGTTTCTTTTGTGGAATTGTATAATCGCTAGGTGTTATTCCTGTTGATAGGAACTATAATATTTCTATGAAGTGGTCATCAATATTTATAATGGTCAGTAACTGTGCATCCGACAATGTATCCTCCAAACTGGTCGGCTCTTCGCCATGTTCCAACCTTGACAAGTGGTCAGGACCTTTGTTCATTCTTCATGGCTTCACTATGATCTCAAAGTCATATTCCTGAAATAGCAGAAGTCATCTACATATTCTTCCCCCCAACACTGGCTTGTTGACTAGGTATTTCAGAGCAGAGTGATCAGTAAATATTTTAAAGTGTCCTCCCAACAAGTAGTGGTGAAATATTTGCAGTGCATACACCATGGCTAACCCCTCTCGCTAAGTAGTGGTGTAATTGATCTCAAAAGTTGATAGTTTCCTGCTGGAAAAGGCTAACAGATGGTCAATATATCCTTCCCTGGGTTGTGGTGACACTTCTCCTAAGGCAATAGAAGATGCATCAACATGCGCATGAAACTCCTTGCTCCAATCTGGGAAGACCAGAATAGGCGCAGTAACCATTTTCTATTTCAGTGTGTCGAAGCTCTGTTGGCACTCTTCTGTCCAACTAAACTAACAGTCTTTCTTCAAAAGATTCTCCATGGGTGTTGTAATATGGGCATATCCTTTAATGAAGTTCCTGTAGTATCTAGTATGTCCCAGCGCAGTGCGCAGTTGTTTGACTGAAGTAGGAGTGGGTAGATCAACTATAATGGCAATTTTAGATGGGTCTACCAACAATCCCTGCTTGCATACAATATGACCTAACAACACTCTGAATGGTGAGAAGAACATGCATTTATTCATATTCAAGGCAATTTGACACTGCCTTCATTTATCCAACATTAGCCTTAGATATTCAATATTATTTTTCAATAAACTAAAAACAATCCAATCATCAAAATATGCATCTAAAAATTTATGCAAAAACTCCTTGAATGCTTCAAACACCACCCTGGAAAACATGGTTAGGGAATTCTTCAGTCCAAATGGCATTACTGTATACTAATAGGATCCCCATTCTGTTGCAAATGTGGTCTTATGGTGATCTTCCTTGGCAATTCGGATCTAATGGTATCTTGAAAATCTGTCTGTAAAAGAATATACTTCCTAGCCTCCCACATTATCTAGCACTTCATCAGTGAATGGTGTAGGGAAGGGGTGATGCAAACAGGCATCATTCAGCTTCATGAGATCTACGTAGATCCTAATCTCTCCTATATTCTTGTCTTGCACCACCATAGGGCTAATCCATTTTGATTCTTCGACGGGTTCTATAATTCCTGCTTCCAGTATTCTATCGAGCTCAATCTTCACTTTCTCCTTATATTTAGGGTTCAATCTGTAGGGTCTTTGTTTGAATTGTCTTGCATTTGGTTTTAAAGGGATAATCATCTCTCCCATAGGCCCTTTAATTCCCTTCATATCAGTGAACTTGGTTGGAAACAAGTCTTGATATTCATGCAGTAATTATGTTATCTTGTCGATAGTAGCAGCATCCCAGTAATCTCCAACATTTGCAAGATTCGGTGTCTACTTTGTTCCAATATTGACTTTCCTGATCTTGATTGACTGTCTAATGAATGGTAGCTCAATTCCTAGTCCTTCCACATCTCTTTGGCCTTCTCTTTCGGCAATGTTCACCTTCCTAGGATCATCATCTTCATCAGCATTGATGTTGTAAAATCCTTGCAGTTTCTGGAGAGGCGCAGTCCATTCATCCTTTTCTTGTTCTAAAGGGAGGCTAGAGGCCTCCTCGAATAATTTATGTCTTATGATCTATAATGCTTGATCTATTGAAGGATATTGACTTTCAAATAAGAATGTGGTCACAAAACTCTTAGTCATACCTTCCCAATCTACAATGCTGAGGCGCAGCTCCACTTGAAGGTACCAGTTGATAAGGGTTGTGTCTAGTGTGTTAATGAGCTTGTGCACCCACTGCTCTTGAGGAATGTTTGTCCAGGATTCCTTGCAACTTCACACATGGTCCTTTGGGAAACTTCGACCTATGTACCGAACTTCACAGCCTTCCACTTGTGCTGAGAACCGCGCGGTCATCAGGGTACGACATTGTACCCATTATGTAATGTTGTTTTTGTGTGTCCCCCACCATCTTGCTGGTGTGGCTTTCAAGGCCTCATCCATTTCCAACAATATTTGTTGTGTTGGTACACTTTCTTCAAAGTCCGCTAAGAAGGCTTCTAAAGGATTCAGACCATCAAAAGTGGGCAATTTACTTACTGTTGTGTTGATCCAATGAACTTCTTTGGTTAATCTAGCACATCTCCTTGTAGATACTTCACACATTTTGTTCTGCCAGTTCTCCAGTGCTTCTTCTGAGTCTAATGAATATACGTTGTCCCTTCACCAACTTAGGTTTCCATCAGTTGTAGGATTAATGTAATCATGTTTTTTGGTTGTTAGTTTGTATATGTTTTCTAGTTCATATGCATGGTCTTCTTCTTTCATAGGTTCTATGTATTGCTGACCTTGGTCTAGATCTAAAGGTGAAATGACCCTAAGGCCATATCTTTCAAATTTCATATGTCTTTTCTTTAAATCAACCACAGTGGAATTATTGAAAGGGCAGTTATCATCAACTATCTCAATTACCTCAAAGTCTGCAAATGTTCTTACTCTGTCGATGTTCTCTAGTGATAACAGTGACTCTAGGGTCTTCTCCGTGAGGTTCAACGTATATCAGTTTCACTTGCAGGTTCTGCTAAGGTCCTCATCATTTCTGAAGCTCAGTCAGCAATGCTAGACATTCCTCGATAACATGCTCGAAGGCGTTGCAATAGCTGCAAGTGGTACAAGGGTTGTAATAGTCCCTTTCCAAGTGTCCTAGTTGTGTGCAGTTATCACAGATTATCTATCCTTGGCCTTGACCCATACCTTCTTCTCGTCCTCATCCTCTAAATCCACCGCGAGGATTGAAGTTTCCTCTCCCAGGGGAGTTATATTGCGTAGTGTTTCCTTCTTGTTGTACTTCGCCTATGTCTCTTGACCTTTAATGCATGATATTGTAAGCCCTAAAATCCCTATCATCATGTCCCATGGACTTATAGAATGTGCAATACAAATTTTTGGGTGTCTGAACATACTTTTGCATGTAATAGCACTCACCAAGGCGATGTCTATTTCTGCATACCTCGCACCAGGGTAAGGTGACTTGCTTCAAAGGGCTCAAAGCTCCAGAGACCAATTATTCATGGAATAAGGGACAATGTCCCTTGTCATGGCCTTCTAATTTTCACCTGACACACCATATGTCTTCTCTTTTATATTTTCCCTTGTCATTTTTCATATCTTCTACCTGCAGAGACAAACTAGTTAGCTGACTCAAGATTTGACTCATACCTGAGATGGACTCTCTCATAGGGGATGATTCTAACTTCATGGAGATCTCCAGTGCCTCAACCAGTGAAGCAATATTTTGTTACATCAGAGGAACTCTGATGTGTGGTAAGAGGGAAGCAATGAACCATTCTTTGTTCTACTCATCTGGGATCTGAAACATCAATCGGCCTATTAAGGTCTTGAATCTTTGATCGAATTCCCAAACGGGTTCAGTTACCTTCTTCTTGATCTCTTTCAGCTCTGTGATACATTGTGACTCTGATTTGGGATTCTTGAACTCTGTAATCAACGCATTCTTGATCTAATTCAACGACTTAGGCTATGCAAGTCCTTGGACAAAATTCATGTACCAACTCAGTGCGTGATCCCTTAGGGTAGTACTAAACTAATTTATTTTAACAGCTTCATCGGTGACATTTTCAATATTCCATATGGCTTCACATAGGAACCAGTGTTGATCATGTTCTTCAGACCCATATCTCCTAAAAATAGGGAGCCTCATCTCATCTCCCATAAATCTTCCTATGGTTCTTGACTGCGTATGTGGTGGACTACTAGTGACAATGATCTGAATGCTCTGGTGGCTTCGATTACTCTAATTTCTTAATGTTACTGAATCAACAGGAGGGATAATAGTGCTTACTTCAGCAGTCTGCACAGTTCCTGAAGTTTTTGGCTCGTCCCGGTGAGGTTCTTCATCTCTCCCTTCCTCTGCCCTAGCAGGTTCTGAATGCTCTTCGTCCATCAGATCTGTCTCTTCTCCACTATAGAAACCCTCGTCCCTGTAGTTCTGCTTGAACAAGTTTGCAAGATGAACTTCTCTGAACTCTCTTCCAGTACGCGTATGTCCAGCCTCTTTGTCATTGTCGCTGTTTGAATTTTTGAACATTAGCTTTTCCAAATCTGACCAATCTACTATATATTCAAAATGTTCTTCTCATGCAATAGCATCTTGATTCTCAACTTTAGAAAGTGTAAAAATTTTCCTCTGGGTCCCTTGAAGAATTATCTCTCAGCTTGGCTATATGACTCTACTCTGTCAACAACAAACTCGGTGATGTACCCTCCAATGGTTCTATCAAACCAGTGGTCTATTGCTCATGATATGACGTTATCAACTCTCTTGACCTTCTTGATCAGCACCGGTGTCCAAACCACAGGAGGTCTAGATCTGATCTCAAACTGGGTATCTGCTAACCTAGCTAACCACTCATATAGCTCTTGATGGATTCCTACAAAGAAAATTCTGTGTATATTAGTAAAGATATATCTCTCCAACCAATCCTCTGTACTAATATTAGGGTTCTTATTCTGGGCTTCAGCAAAGTGCTTTTCTTGATCCTCTATCCACTTTTGAATTTTTGTCTTTGATGGAAACCACCTTGACATTCCCTCAAGAAGATTCTTGTCCCAGCAACGGAACCATTTGTTGGCACAGGGGAAAACCTAGGGTTCAGCTCCAAGAGTGCACCAATAAGCGCTATCTACTGGCCCTTTCATCAACACCTGCGAGGCAGATGCAGTCTCACCCGAAGCAGCTATGAGGGGGTTGCAGGACAGATATGTCTACAACTAGAAGGAATGTAAAGTGGATTCAAAGTGATCGGCACACAACAATCTAGTATTCTTTATCTTCCTACAATTTATTGCGCAAGATATATCTATCAGATCTAACATAGTAATGCAATAACATTATATCAGACAACAAGGAACAAAGCACCAATCACACATACGACACAAGATATATGTGGTTCACCCTCTCTTTAGGGCTACGTCCATAGAATTGTGCTTTATAATGTATTAATATGAAGCACACAGTTCTTGTCTGGACTCTTAGCTAGCAGATCCTCTTTCTTATCCTCTCTATCTCTTCCCTCCCTGTGCTCCCAGTTGCAGGGTTGATCTTCACACCCATTTGAATATCTTACAATACAGAAGGCTCTCATACTCAGCACTTCTCTCTCACTCAATATTACTCAGTCGATCACACAATGACAAAGACAACAACAATGATCCCAACATCAACAACAACCCAAATCAGGTCCTTTAGACCTCTATTTATACATTACAATATCTCACTGACACCCTTAGGTCGAAACCTAGGTGTCACAAACCCTAGATTCCAAAACCCTAGGGGTTTAAAACCCTAGGTCAACTTGACCCGTGTTTGTAGGGCTTCGCCAACCTGTGTTTCCTTCCTTCTCACATGGTGCTCCAAAGCATCCAACGGTAGATTTTCCTGCTTGTTGATTTGTCCACGGTCCTTATTTATTGTTGATATGTCATCCTCGATCTCCTTGTTCAACGACTTGCTTCCTTTTACTTTGCTCCATATTTTCTTCTCTTTTGCTCACTTCGACCCAATAACCGTCACTGTGTCTTCCACACAGTTCACATTCTGCCTTTTCTTCCTTGATATTCACTTACTTTCATAACCAAGATACACTATGCCTCTACATCTCAAATAAAATAACTCAAAGAGAGTAATCCAGTGACCTAAATGGTTCACAAAACAGAGCTCGTATGAGAAAGTTATAGCCAAAATAGTGAGTGTAAAATTTTGGCACCAGTATTACTTCCATAGGGCATAACTCTATGCTCTGAAGTCCATTTGGAGAATATGAGTAGTCCATGGAAAACTTATGACCCATAGAAGCTAACGATAGAGTCATATTTTGAGTATGGGTACCTGAAAATGCACAGGAATAAAAATAAGACACATGTAGCATACATGAGTAAATTGAGTAAAACAACCTAAACTTCTTTGTACCAGAACTTGCAGCTCGGAGCTTGGATTTGAGAAAAAAAATAGTCATTGGAAAGTTCTTGAGGAGTTATGGAAACATGGAAGAAGATTATATAAGTTGTTTGAGGTAATAAAAATATACAGGGAAAGTAATGAAAACCGGAATTGGATTCCATGAACCATGTAATTACTTGATGTGAAGATTTTTCTAAATAGTGTCAAATTTGGAGGAACCTTCCCAATGATAGAGGTGAGTACGAAAGGTCATTTTTATGTAATTAAGAGTGTATATGCTTAGGATAGTACCTATGTATAATCCTAGAGATACACTTCAAGAGAAATATCTTGACAAAAGAGATGTTAAGCTAACGAACAGGGCATTGTCATTAATCCGAAGTGCACTCTACATAGAGTGTTTTGTGAAAAGGATATCTAGAAAGAGGATAAGATTACACAACTAACAATTGTGTAGGTATGTTCTAACTTAATCCTAAGGTCCATTAGGTAGAAAAGGGGTCAATCTTGTGCAGATGGTTGAAGCATCAAAGAGCTACAAAGGAAAGTCCGGGGAAGGTGTTGCAAGGTTTTCAAGGGTCTAAATAAAAGCAAAGGAATATTAGTATTCAAATGATATAGACAATGCATGGGTTGCAAAGGAAGGTCAATAGATATTTTTACATAGGGTATGAACCCAAAAAGTAAATAATGTCATTGCATGCACAAGAATCAAGGAGGAACCCATAACCTTGAAGATATAAATATAGTAAAGGAAACAAATCTTGATGCAAGAGAAGGAGAAAGAATATCATGAGATGAGGTGTGACTTATGGTTGGATCAGTCATATCTATGAGAAATCATGGAAATGTAGGAAGAAGGAATTGTCAGATATGATCTAGAAACTCTTGTATAAAATTACACAAGAAAGAAAGATGCCTCTATTATCAGATTGCACAGGAAAAGAAAGGTACAGGTGCAAACAGAAAAGGGTGGCATTTCCATTAGAGCAGGGTGGTCTTGAATGGCCAAAAAAAAAAATGCTTCACAGCGAATCACTCAATGAAGTGAAGAGAGATATTTAATATTAATAAAATCCATCAGAGGCAAAGAATATTAGAAAGAAGACATGAAAGAAGTATTTCATAATGTTGAAATGTCAGTCAATGATAATGGTATTCCAAAACCGGTTTGGTCAAGAAAAATGGGCAGTTGTTAATTAGATTGCAGTGTTAATGTTCAGCTGGAATAATGCATCTTACAACACTATGAATATTGAGAATTTATCCAAAATATGTTGGGATAGGATTCTTCGCATAAAGTAGTTGCGAGATGGCAGCACTAGTGGACCAAATAGTGGCTAGAAATGCAAAATGACCAAGTGAGGATTGGCTAGCAGGTGTAGAATAGGGGTCAGTGGGGAAAAGTTGAGAAAAACAACAACGCACAGGGCAGCAAGGTTCTACAGAAATTCAAGGACATCCATATACAACAATAAAGCTAAATAATTGATTAATATGAAATGGATATGCATTGGAGTGCATGATAGAATTGATGCATGATTCACCCAATAAAGATAGAATGCATGTGCATGAAATAGGCATGAAATATAAAATGCTTAGTGCATACTGATGTGTGTTTGTGCATATGGACATACCTGAACATGTTGGTGGCATGAGTATAGACTAAGAGTATTCTATATGAAATAATGATGACTATGATATTTGAATAAATCTAATGATGGATTGTGTACTCAAGAAATTGATTATTATAGCACGATGATATTGTTTTTTATGGTATCCATCCATATGAAGACAAAATGAGGATGGTCGGAATGTTGATCAAGAGACTGGAAAAAGGACCATGTGAGATTCTGCAAAATACCAGTTGATCATGTAGCATCAAGTAAGTTGATAAAATCCATGGAGGTATTCATTTGGGGTTGTTATAATGTATAAATGTTCAAGGGAATGAAGGTAAGAATTCCCTCATTCTAATATCAATATTTGAATTGATGAAAAGGCGGGAGGCCTTGAGTATGAAAATATTAATTGTTTCTTGGATGCATTTATGGGAAATTTAATTGCATGTTGTGTTATGTTGGTTATGAATTCATAACTGAGTTAATTCATGAGACATTACTCATGTTGTAACAATGAATGTCATTTGAGATGGTCATATGTGAGGCCATGATGAGTTTGGATATGGAAATAGTACCATCCATGTGCATAATGCTTATTCCCTATGTAACTAAGGTTTAGAATGCAACCTTTTTTCCTACACTAAATAACACTAAGGGATTATGTTCCTAGTGTTGTGTATGGGTTGAAGAGAAAGGTATCCAAAGGATCAGACAAGTTGTGGGGAAGAGTTTGGATGGTGTATTGAGTCATGGGCCATACCTTCCAACTTACATGGTGGAATACATGACATGAACATATGGTATTCCAAAATCAATGCAATGATGGATTGTGTAGATGTGGCCAAGATTATTGGCACATTGGTTGTATTTATTGGTAAAGTTTGATTGCATTATGAAAATCTTGATGTGTTTATAATGCATGTACAATGAATGATATTGTTATTATAGATAATATGATGAATGGTAGAATTCCATTTTAATGTGAATAATGGTTGGAAATGATTGAATTGCTTGGTAGATACAATTTTGATATCATTTCATGAACTGCTAAAAATATGCATGAGTGCTAACAATCATTTTTGGCTATAAGAAAGTTGAGGAAATTGCAGGAAGAATGGTCTTGGATATGGAAATGATTTATGCCCGTAAGAAAGGTTGATATCTACAGTTGCAAGAACCGAACATAATAAGTAGAAATCTCATGTGTGGGGATTTTTTTTTTCCTGTATAACCAGATTTGAAAAATTAATAATTGAAAAATGTTACGATATACTAACAATTTGTTTGCTTGCAAGGAATTGAGAAAATTGTAGGGGAAATGGTCTTGGATATGGCAGGGATATAGTCCCATAAGGAAAACTAATATCTACTGCTACAAGAGACAAAATGTTATGAGAAAAAAGACTCATGTTTGGGAAATTTTGTTTTCTTGTGTAAAACAGATTTGAAATTGTATAACTATATGATGATGTCTCATATTAAAATGTATGCATGTAATGCAGATGGGATGATTTCCACGGGTTATATATTTTCAGTGGAATTCTAGCAGCAAGTTGGCATTTTTTTGCATGAGAACACCTTGGCAAATGATGGATCGCCTAAGGAGTTGTATAACAGTGAAAGGGATGCTTGATCCTAGAGGGTGAATTACACTGTTGAAGAATCAAGTTATCAGGCTTGAAGAGTGGACTCTAGTGTGAGTTGCATGGTCAAAGAACTAGGTTGTAGGGCCTGAAAAATGAATTCATGGGTGAGTTACATTGTCAAAGAACCAGGTTGTTAGGCTTGAAGAGTGAAATCTAGTGTGAGTTGTAATGTCGAAGGACTAAGTTGTCAGGCTTGAAGAGTGAAATCTAGTGTGAGTTTCACTTTCGAAAAAACAGGTTGTTACGCCTAAAGAATGCACTCTTGTGTGAGTCACACTGTTGTGGGTGGGAAATCCCTCCTACGGACTAGCACTAAAGGTTTTATCATGCATGCAGAAATGACCCAAAGATTCTTACTTTTTATCGTCATCCCATGCCTAAACCACATTACTCATATGTAAATACAAGGCTCAAGAGATTAAGTTGACGTACCTTATTTTTCATGTTTTGATGTCGATCCCTTTTCGCGCTTGGTCGTTATTTGACTACAACTCTCCTCCCAATGCTGACCTACATTCACTAAAGACAAACAAAGAACTCCACATGCATTTGATCTATGAACTAATAGGTTATAGATTGAATCAATCATAAAATAAATATTCCAATAATGACAATCTCATATGGCGGGATGGGAAAAGCAATTATTTTATTAACTTCACAATGATACCTTACAATGATAAAGTTGGCCACTGCTCCTCGATCCTGGTCCTCGGCTCTTCTTCCACTATCTTCCAACTGTTTTTCTCTACACTTCTCTTTGCACAAGGATGGCTAAAGGTTGGGACAAAGGGAATGCTTAATCGGGTATAGTTTCCTTACTATGATTCTCCTCCTTTCAAATGGGACCCCTAACCCTTCTTTTATAGGCTAGAAGAAGCTAGGTATTTGGTCAAGTGATTGGCCATGCATGGTCGAAAGCTTTAGTTAGCTTACCCAAAGCTGTGTGTTCCTTCAACAACTTTTCTTTTTCCGTGCTTTTGTAGGTACACGCAAGCTGTCTTGGGTCAACTAGCATGTACATGTGTACAGTAATGGAGCAAGGCACATGGGTATTAATAAAAGGGGTTTTTAAGAAGAGTTGTTCAATAGTGTTTTGGAAAAGAAGGAATCTGATATGGCCTGATGCTAGGTAAGCATGTCTGGTACAAATTAGGGTTATAACATATGCCCCCTAATGTGTGAGGTCAGAAGAGCATTTGATGGCCGAAATACATTAACAATCTTCACCGATGTGCCGAACAAGTGAGCCTAGTGACCAGAAATTGGGAGGTGTCGTCTGCAAAATAATAATTGTCTCACTGAGGTGGGAATACCCATGCTCAGGATAAAATAAAATCATGGCTACCAATCAAATACACTGTAGCTCCATGTCATATAACTATATAAATTGTAGCCATGAGCAATACACAGTGGAGCTACATCTTGAAATCAAAAAGATATACACGTATAGTATCCATCTTCTAGAAGCTGATAAGGCCTGATGGCTGGAGATGAGGTCTTCAGAGATCGAGCAACAACTTCAAAATATTCAAAACTCAGGTAGGAGTATAATATGAGTGTACGACTTCACTACCTAGAGGTCTTCGATGGCTCAGCGGTCATGGACTAGAGAATCTTGATTATCAGACTGAAAGCTTCATTGATTTCGAACAAAGACTTGATTGGACTTTCGAGATGGTCAGGCATGAGGGAAAGAGACAAACTGTAGAGGGGTCAACTCAGGCTCGGTAAAAACTTCCCTTGGAAAATAGCACGACAAATGATGAGACTCAGGAAGCATGGCATTAACATAAGTTTACGAGGCAGGAGGCAACGCAAACTCTCCATATGTTTGGAAGAATAACCAAATGGAGGAGGACATAGCTCTATGTAGCGAGAACAGCTTCCTAAGGTCGTATTAAATCCTAGAGTTTGTAGAACAAATGGACATATGTGATTTATCGAAGGGCGGCTCATTATGCTGCCAATACAAAGAAAATACTTTTCCCTTCCTCTTTTTGGGGTATATTTGATTTTTTTTGTCTTTTTCAATAATTTTGGAAAAAGAATAAAAGAATGTTACTTTACAAAGGAGGAATGAGTGTTGAAAACATACAAGTTCAAGGCGCAGGGACAAGAATGATGTTCAAAGTAAGGACACTCAGGAAAAATCCTCCAGGGGCCAAAGGTGTCAAGACGCAGAGGCAAAGTGCTACAGGGCTTGCATATAGGGCATGCTTCAAATGGTTCATTTGAGAGGAACATGGAGCCGGCATTAGGCCAAAGAAGTGGGTATGCATATGCGATTAATAAGACACACAATGGTAACATTCTTCGATGTAAGTTTAACGAGCCCAAATAAGGTAAGCTCGACGGTTTTTCATATTTAGAGAGTCTGAAAAACGTCAAAGGAGACTCCACTGGGGTACCTTTTTCGAAGGTAGTCTAGTCGGTTTGAAAAAGGGGTAAATTAGCACTGAAAAGACGTCTATTCAAAACCATTTTAACGAGTGTGATAAAGACAAGATCACTCAGCCATTTTTTCATTTTTAAGGAGTTTGAAAAAAGATTAACTATGGACTCCGTCAGGGGTGTTCTTCTGGACCATTTTAACGAGTGTGAAAGAATAAGGTCACTCGACGATCTTTTTAATTTTAGGGAGCCTGAAAAGAGCTTAACTATGGACTCTGTGGGGGTTCCTTTTTCATACATTTAGTCCCTCAGGCTCGAAAAATGGTTAAAATGATACCTAGGGGTACTCTTCTAGAGAACTAAAGTTCCTTAGAGTATACCTTTGTTCGTACAATTGACCGTCCGAACCGAAAAAGGGGTAAAATACCGCCAGATAGACGTGACTTCAAATTTTAGTTTAACGAGCATGAAAGGCCACAAGATCGCTCGACAATCTTTTCATGTTTAGAGGGTCTGAAAATGGCTTAAAAGAAGACCCGTTATGTTTTTTGTGAGTCTCGAGGGTGAGGTCAAGAGTGAAAGGAATCATGCAAATGAGGCTCAAACTCGTAATTAGGAAAAAACTATGGAGGACTCTCGAGCCTATAGTCATTAGTGACAGCATGGACACCATCATGCAACCAGGATATATCTAGGGCATCCATGTTATGGTAGGCTCTACCACCAAATTACGACACATCTAAAGCAGTAATGAGGGTTCAGTGTCGCAACTCGGTGGGATCAATCCTATGGCAAAGTGGAAAAGACAACGAGATGCAGAAAGAGGGGGTGGAATCTTGACTTAAATGCAACGAGCTGGGAAAAAATGAATTTTTACCAAAGGACTGTCCAAATGCCCAAATCTCAAAAAAAAATCCAAATACCCAAAGGAATACCTCCCTTTATCATCCAAAGAAAACTCCCGAACCATCTTAAATGATTTTCAATTCAGAAAAAAATGACAAAAGGGTCCGAAAATTGACAAAAAAAAGGGCCAAAAAACTCTATAAATAGAAGCTGGCAGCTCATTATCACCATTGTTAATTCAGAAATTGACTAAAAGCCAAAACTGCCCCTTTGTGAAAATAATTGATTACGGGAGCTTCAGTGGATGAAACATCCATCTTATTGGACCAAGTAAGTATAAAATCTCTCCTCTTGCAATTTAAACATTTATTTATGCTTTTAGTTTCAAGTTTTGGGGGGTCGTTGACCCTCAAAAGGTCAGCCCTAGGTCCATG
Organism: Picea mariana; assembly: GCA_032191745.1. Classification (NCBI taxonomy): domain Eukaryota; kingdom Viridiplantae; phylum Streptophyta; class Pinopsida; order Pinales; family Pinaceae; genus Picea; species Picea mariana. Next base: position 28,541 of record JASDQU010306599.1, on the reverse strand, counting down.
TGGGTTGTCTTATGACAGGTCGCGTGTACACTCGGGCAAAGGAAAAACTCTGCACGTGTACACGCGACTGTCATCATTACAGCTCACATGGACCCTTTATTTAATGGAAAAAAAAATTAAAAAGCAAGGGTTAACCCTCCTGAACTTGGTTTTTTGCAGGATGTATGTTCACTGGAGGGAAAGAGAGAATGAGGAGATTAGTGAGTTGATCGGGAAACACCCCAATGTTGTTGTTGCCTTAATGCAATGTGGGCTGCGCAAGTTCTTCCTATGTCCTTTTATGCGAGCACAACCTAGGCTATTGAATGCCTTGGTTGATTATTGGCATCCCGATGCAGAGGCCTTTATGTTAGAGGGGAATTCACTAGTGCCTACTACATAGGACATATATTTTTTCACTGGCCTCTCTAGGAGATGTGAACCAGTCAATTTTTGAACATTTTCTTCGGGGCCTCATAACATATCGGAATTGATAGGACTTTATTGTGAGGCTGGTACAGACCAATCGAGATCTCAGGTGCCAATAAGAAAGATCATCGATTTATCACTACATGCGATTGTGTTACTTATTGGGTGGACAACTAGTTCTACAGCTCTACATCAGGAATCCCGTGCAGAGATGAACTGTGTAGTCCAGTGCTTAAATGCACAGATATTTGACTAGAGCACTACACTGCTGGATTGTATGAAGAGGAAGATGACAGATTTTCGGTTGTGGACGCAAGGAACTTTGGGTTTGGGACTATTCTATGCTCTTTCTTCTTTGAATGAGTTCCTAGTTTCAGTCCTCGAGTGGTGGTACGAGGACATCAGGCCTCTCTTCCTGCGGTTTGCAGATGAGCAGTGTTACTGCCTTGACAGGGTGGTGGAAGGACCAATGAGTCCTTTGATGACGACTTGTTTTCTTGGTTGTCGTGACAGATCCCAATCATAGAGGATTACCCTTATGCTGGGATTGATTTCTCAAGAGATCCTGAGATACCGGTACCTCCTAGCGAGGAGAGAGGAGAGATGGGTAAGTTTGCATCATTTTTTTTTTTTTGTTTTTTTTTTTGTTAAACATATGTAATTTTTATGTTGTTTTATATATATATAATTTTTTTTATACCAGAGTATTTGATAGATATATGTCTATTATGTGCAGATGTGGGACTAGTGCGACCTGCAGATTACGTGAGGAACAAGCATCATCCTTGGCCAGGGGCCGCACCTGTCGCCGCAGGGGGACCAATAGTAGCAGGAGATCTTCCAGCCAGTGAGGCTAAGAGGGTTTTGAGAAGAGTCGAGTGAAACTTTACCTCGCTCACCCGCATAGTCCCTATGGAAGAGATTGAGGATCTGCCACCATCTATGCAGCCTCATGTAGTGGGGGCACCATGGACGTGGGTCCGACTATTTTGGCGTTTGGCAAATGTTGTTGATGATTACAACAAGGCCCACAGGCCCTGACCTTAGTTAGTATAGACTTTTTACGTGCTGAGAGCACTATTTGTATATATTTTTTGAGGGCATAAGCCCCCTGACTCATTACTGGTCATATTTTTTAGGCCCTTGCGTCCACCTATGTACTCTAATGATTATGATATTATATATGGATTTTTATGTCTTTTTGTGTCTTATGGATCATATTTTCCTTTAAAAATGTATTTTACATGTTTATGTGTATGTCTTTTTATATGTGTGTGAGATATCAGTCTAAAATTTGATTAGCTAGAGTATATGTAACTTGGTTTAATCTCCTAGGATCATGAAAATATGTAATATAATCAAAGCTTCATTCTAAGAGATGTACCCTAAGGAATCATCGGTGTAAAGTCGGATCATGAACATGGTAGACTTTATTTAACTGAGACACAACCAGTTGAGCATCTAAATAGACTCGGAGATGAGAGATACCAAATGACAGGGCATCATGAAGAAACTCAATAATTGTACTGTACTCGGTGACATTGTTTGTGGTGTCACCTAAACATATACCTAAGGAAGATAATAACTGGCCTCAAGGTGTAAAAATTACCCAAGATGTGAAGGAAAGCCTCCGAGTGTGCCAGCTAGCACCATCTACATACCCAATGAACACCTCTGATTCACTTGACATATGCCACAGTGACAAAAGATAACATCAAAAATGACACATCCATGATACTAAAAGAAACTAGAAAGTAATAGTACAAAGACTATACATATGTTACAAAAAGTTACCCAAGGTGACCTACTTATGAGTAATACTTCTTGAGGTAGAGCCCGTTTCTAGGCTTTGCCAAAGAATTTCCCTCAAAGTTGACCAGATGATAAGCACCCTTTTTTAGAACCTCTTTTATGATGAAAGGTTCGAACCACATGGGTTTGAATTTTCCTGCCCCCAAGGGGTCCTTATCTTGGTCATAGACCAGGACAAGGTCACCTTCAAAGAAAATCCGAGGACAAACAGACTGATCATACTGACACTTGACCTTATGTTTGTGAGCCTCGTTGGCCATGGCCACATCACGACGTTGCTCATTCAGCCGCTCAAGGTATAATAATCGTTCTTCAAGTGGAGAAGTGTCTGGCAATAATTGTACTACCAACTTTAGGGATGGGATCTGACGTTTGATAGGCAAGACTGCTTCCAACCCATAAACGAGTTGAAAAGGTAAGAAACTAGTTGCAGTATTAATAGATGTTCGGTAAGCCCATAATGTCGAGTATAAAATCAAATGCCAATTTGACTTGGCTGAGTTGATCATTCATTGTAGGATGGTCTTAAGAGATTTATTTACATCTTCCACCTGACCATTTGCTTGGGGATAGCAGGGTGATGAATTTTCTTTCCGGAATCCAATCTTTGATGTTAACTAGGTCATCATCTGGTTCTGAAAGTGACTGCCATGGTCAGTGACAATCCCTCTCGGGATGCCGAACCTTGCTATTATCTGGTTGAATAAAAAGAGAGTTGTAGTATCCCCATCATCTTTAAATGTTTGCATATCTTCGACCCACTTCGTGAAGTAGTCTATGGATACAATGATATAACGGTGCCCCCTAGATGAAGGAGGGTTGCATGTATTGTAATCAATCCCCCACTTGGTGAAGGGACAAAATGTGATGATAGGAAACATGGGAGTAGGATGTGCCCTCATCTTCCGAGAAAAGATCTGACACGGGTGGCACTTCTTCACTGATTCGATACAATCTTTGATTAGTGTTGGCCAGAACTAACCTACTCGTAAAATATTCTGGGTTGTTGCCAACCTAGACAAATGACTGCCATATGCTCCGGTATGGAAATCGTTAAGCACGATAACTACTTCTTCCTCAGTGAGGCATCAGTGCAAGATGTAGTCTGCACCTCTCCAATACAACGTATCGTCGAGTATAAGATAATTCTTAGCCTGATGGAGTATATGGCAACGCTCATCACGAGAAGTAGAGGTGGGGCACTTCAAAGTCTGGAGATAGACAAGTATATCTCCGTACCAGGGATCTGAAGATGCGATCAAAAACATATCTCCTATGATAGGTGAATCTTCGGGCATAACATCACCTAACTCAATCGAAAGTTCTGAAATAAGTTCTGTGAAGACCAGTGACTTTTTGGATTTTGCTGAAATGAAATCTAAGTTGAATTCCTAGAGGACGACTATCCATCTACTGATATTCCCACCTATTACCCATCGTGTCAACATGTATTAAAACGGATTCACAATGGCGATGACAGTGGTCTTGTGGAACAGAACATAATGAAGGAACCGTTGAAAAGCATGGAATGCTGCCAACGTAAGTTTTTCGATATGAGAATAATTGAGTTTTGGTCCAACTAGACCTCGGCTTAGGTAATAGGTCACATATTCTGAGAACAAATCATCTTCTTGAACTAAGACCATGTCGATGGTTGACTCTGCTGCAGCCAGGTATAATAAGAAATCTTCGTTATAGTTAGGTGGCCGAAGCAGAGGGGCAGTTGTGAGGGCATGTTTCAACGCTTCAAAAGAGCATTGAGCAGAATCGTCCCAATAAAAAGGAACATCTTTCTTTAGTAAGCACATAAATCCCTTTGTGATCTCGGCATAGTTGGCGATGAAACGCCTTAAAAAATTTGCCTTGCCCTGTAGACTCTGAAGTTGAAGGATTGTGTGGGGGGGAGGAAATTCAATTATTGCCTCAACCTTGAGAGGATCGACCATGATCCCTATTGTTGACACTATGAAACCTAACAAATGTCATGATGTTACGCAAAAGTTGCACTTGTTTGGATTCAAGCGAATTCGGAAGTGGCGACATTGCTCAAATATAAGTCAGAGGTGTGTGGGATGATCCATTCTCTTACGAGATCGAGATGTTAAATCATCTAAATAGGCCTAGACTATATGCTTGAGATCATGGAAAGCAAAAGACATGGCTCATTGAAAGGTCACTCCAGCATTTTTGAGATCAAAGGGCATCTTACGATACACGAATGCACCCCATGGAAAAATGAATGTCGTTTTGTTCTAGTCTTCGGGTTTGATTTGTATTTGATTATACCCTAAAAAACCATCCATGAAAGAGAAGGCCTCACAACCTACACATTCATCAATTATCTGGTCGATGAATGATGTGGGAAAATTATCTTTTGGACAGGCCTTGTTCAAATCATGAAAGTCCGTACATACATGAATCGTGCCCTGTTTTTTATTGACCGACACAGGATTTGACACCCATTGGGTCAAATGGATAGGATAGATAAAACCTACTTTTAGCAGTTTCTCAACTTCAACCTTAATGGTTGCTTCTTTCCTGGGATTAACTGGATGAATCTTCTGCCAAATAGGCTTGGCATCTGGATAAGTTGTGATTTCATGTTCAACTATTTTTGGATCGATGTCTGGCATTTCCTCATAAGACCAGGCAAAAACGTCGCGAAATTATTTAAATAAATATCTGTAGATTTGAATCTCTCTGGGGGAATAGTCATCTCTGACAAAAACATTCTCCATGATGCTAGGGGTTCTAGAGATATTGATCAGTATGGTTCCAGCGATAGTTTCCATATTACCCTCGGCATAAATCTAATGTGTATCTAAGGGATTAATAGGACAAGACCTATCTCCAGTCATAGTCAAGGTGAATTCTCCGGCTTCGATTCTGCTTAACTGTAATATACCAGATATAAAAAGTATGCAGAATAGAAATGAAATGCTAGAAATGGTAGAATAATAGTAATATAACCAACATAATCTCCACAATAACACAGAAATGATATAAGAACAACAACAAAAATAACACTTTGATTCAGAAAGCAATGTTCACAGGCCTCTTCGAGGGGGCAACCTTGAGTCGAGCAGTGCTTTGTTACAATAATCTCCAAGGTAGGGTTTTCATACCCTCGACCCTTATTTATACTAAATATGTCTATCAAGAGAAGCATCTAGAGGAAGATCCTTCTAGAAGTGGAAGCTTCTATTAGGTATTCTTACATTCGCCTTATTCTATTTTATTGAAAGGCCTTATTAATATTGACCTTTATTACATCCAAATATATTGCTCTACCTATGTGCAGGTTAGGACCCTAACATGTCCGCCCCCTTAAAAATAGCCTTGTCCTCAAGGCTTGAGATGTGGAAACTGCTGCAGAATGGTAGCTAGTTCCCAAGTGGCATCTGCTGGAGTTGTATCTTTCCACTGGACTAACACTTCCTTGATGGTTCTCTGACGCAAGCGACGCTCACGCTAGTCCAAAACTGCTTCTGGTTGGAGCCAAATGGATCCTTATTTAGCTAACTTGGGAAGGTTGGTTTGAATTTGGCACCTAGTTCCAATCACCTTCTTTAAGCATGAAACATGAAAAATAAGATGTAGCTTCGAATGACTAGGTAGAGCTAACTGATAGGCGACTTGTCCCACACACTTGAGAACTGTATAAGGACCATAAAATTTGGGCGCTAGCTTCTGACAATGCTCGACCTTGAGGGAAGTTTTCTTGTATGGTTGTAGTCATAGAAACACCTGATCCCCTTCTACAAATTGACGTTCAAAGGGACCTTGATCTGCTTATTTCTTCATGAGATTCTATGCTAGGACCAAGTTCTCTTTGAGGGTATGGAGAATATCCTCTTGAACTGTAAGTGTTTGGTCAACCGCCTGGACCTTCGAGGTACCCGGTAAGTACGAGAGAATTGAAGGTGGCTTATGTCCATATACCGCTTCAAAAGGAGTCATGCGTGTAGTTGTATGGTAGGAAGTATTGTACCACCATTCAGCTAGGGGTAACCATTGAGCCCACTGATTTTTCTTTTCAGAGGAAAAACACCTCAGATATGTTTCCAAACACTTGTTGACAACTTTCATTTGACCATCAGTCTGGGGATGATAAGTTGTGCTGAGATGCAATTGGGTGCCCTATAGCTTGAACAGTTCTTGCCAAAAATTGTTTGTGAAAGTTGGGTCATGATCAAAAATAATAGAGTGCGGCATGCCATGAAGATTGAAGACCTAGTCCATGAAAATTTGAGCCACTTTGGATGCAGTAAATGGGTGTTGAAGAGCACAGAAATGAGCATACTTGGAAAGGTAATACACAACCACCATTATGACTGATTTATGTCCCAATTTGGGTAAGTCGGTAATAAAGTCCATAGAGATATCCTTCCAAATAGCAGGTGGAATTGTAAGTGGTTGTAGTGTGCCCAGAGATTTGACTATTTATCCCTTGTTGTGTTGACACACATCACATTCAGTGACAAAATTACGGATGTCCTATTTCATACATCCCAGAAAAAGGAACGTTTGACCCTGTCATAGGTTTTGGTGAACCCTAAGTGCCCCACTGTGGGTGTAGCATGAAGCTCAGAAAGTACCGTGGATTTAAGCTTTGATTGTTTACTTAAATACAAATGGCCTTTGTATCAAAGCTCATCCTGGAGCCAAGAGTACCCTACGAGAGCTGGAGCATTGGTCTGCAATTGTTGGATCAGATGCGAACTTTTGGGATCTTGTAGCCATTCCTGGCGAACAACTTGGATCCAATCTGGTACAATGAAGGAAAGAGAAAAAAGGGATCCTTCATCTTCATATTTTCAGGATAGTGCATCCACCACCACATTGTCTTTGTCTTTCTTGTAAATGATCTCATAATCATATCCAAAGAGTTTAGTCACCCATTTTTGTTGCTCCAGGGAGGAAATGTGTTGTTCCAGAAAGTACTTGAGACTTTGATAGTCTATCTTAATTTGGAAATGTTGCCCCAAGAGATAAGGGCACCACAGATCAATGGCATGCAGAATAGCCAATATTTCCTTTTCATAGATGGGTTTGCCCAGATTCCTTTCGGATAGTTTCTTCCTGGTGAAGGCTAAAGGTCGACCCTCTTTCATAAGGACAGCATCGATTCCCTTCCCTGAGGCATCACATTCCAACACAAAGGTCTTTGTGAAATCAGGAAGGGCTAGAACCGGAGTGGTGCACATGGCCATCTTCAAGGTTTGGAAAGCTTGAGTAGCAGCTAGAGTCCAAGTGAAAGAGTTCTTTTTTAGGAGAGCAGTGAGAGGTGTTGCAATCTTTCTATAATTCTTAACAAACTTGCGATAATACCCTGTTAAGCCCAAAAATCCATGCAATATTTTGAGAGTCTTTGGGTGCGGCCAGTCTTGCATAGCTTCAATCTTTTTTGGATCCACCCTAACGCCATCCTTGCCAACCAGATGACCCAAGTATTCTACTTCCGAGGCACCAAAGGCACATTTAGACTATTTCAGGAAAAGTTGGTGCTGAGAGACTAGATGGAGAACTTGATCCACATGAGTAAGATGGTCTGTCTAGGTTTTGCTATAGATGAGGATATCATCAAAGAAAACTAAGACAAAATGATGGATAAAAGGATGGAATACATTATTCATGAGGATTTGGAATGTGGAGGGGGCATTACACAAGCCAAAGGGCATGACCAAAAACTCATAGTAGCCCTCATGAGTTTGAAAGGTCATCTTGGGAATGTCTTTCTCTTTCATACGTATCTAGTGATAGCCCGAGAAAAGATCAAGTTTAGTAAAGAATTGGATGCCACTTAATTCATCCAGGAGGTCATCAATGACAGGAATGGGAAATTTGTCTTTAATGGTCAGTTTGTTGAGGGCACAGAAGTCAGGACACATTCTCCAAGAACCTTCTTTCTTCAGGCCCATGACTATAAGATAAGAGTAAGGGCTCGTACTAGGGCGGATAATGCCTGCAGTAAGGAGTTCCTGGACCATTTTCTCAATTTCATTTTTTTGTGAAAAGGGGTGGTGATACAGACGGATATTGGGAGGAAGGCTTCTAGGTACAAAGGGAATGGAATGATCATGAACACCGTGGGAAAGAGGGAGTCCTTGGGGAGTGGAAAATACCATTTGATGTTTAGAAAGGAGGGCTTGGAGGTATTGCGGCACCGGAGGTGTCTCTGTTTCTTATATGGCATGGAGTTGGGAAATGACACGAGAATGACCTTTTTTGAGCAATTTTTCCATGCGATGGGAACTAATGACCTTAGGTGAACTAGCAGTGATGCCTTGGAATTTATATTGGTAGCCTTCCTGGTCGAATTGCATGGTTAATTCCTGAAATCCATGAGAATGGAACCCAAAGTCCTTAGCCAGTCTGCACCCAACACAATATCACAACCACCCATGTCGATAGCAAACATATGGGAATTTAGGTGGTAGTCACTGATTTGGAGATGCACATTTTCACAGCACCCTCCACATTTCATGGAACCACCATTGGCAATCATGATTTGGAAATTGTTGACAACATGGATGTAAAAATGAGTTTCTTGGGCAATGTGGCGATGAATA
>JASDQU010306599.1:0-11750 GCA_032191745.1 Picea mariana | reverse complement strand
CTCCATATCGAACCAGTGGAGTCACCAATCGATCCTTGAATCATGGAATCGTAGGTGAAAGATGCGTAGCTTCAAATGTGTCTGGTCCTTGTTCACCATCAAAGGCCATATCCTAACGTTGTTGTTACCCCAAGAAGCTTCTCAGGCTAAGAAAGCAGTTGCTGAAACCTTCTCGAGAAAGCTCCTTAGGGTCAGCTTTCAGGTGTGCTAACAATATCTATAGCTAAAACAGTTATGTGGAAACCTTGGAGTCACCACAATGGAGTCGCCAGGTGCACAGTAGCAATCTTGAAGGGCTCTGATGTCTGATGCACCTTTAGAATCAGAGGCTCAATGTCGTTCTGCCCAGGGAAAATCTTCAACTTCGTCCTCGGAAATGGCACCAGAAATGTTAGCAACGGAAGTCACTCCTGGATTGCTTGCAGGAGCAGAGCCCGATGCCCATCAGTTTTTATGTCACGATTTTATAATTGGGGGTGGTAGAATGGCAATAGACCCAGGAAAGTAGCATTGAATCAGGAACCAGGGTCTGGTATGTAGAAAGCAAGGGAGGTCTTGATCCAACTTCCATCAGTAAGTAGATTAAAGGGTGGTAGATGGAAGACTTGTGAGAAGGGTGAGCAAGACTGCCTCGAGCAACTAGCCTTCGGAAGCTTGACGAAGAAAAACTCAGAAGCCAAGATCCTCTTGGTCCAGAGTCTCAAGGAGCTGAAGGGTGACTTGACTGGATCCTCCAATTCCAAGCCATTCCAGCACTGAGAGAACACAAGAACTGATTAGAAACGCTGCGACTGTTGCAGTGATCCAACCTACATCATCCTACAATAGCGCAACTTGACTGGATCCTCCAATTCCAAGCTGTTCTAACACAGTAAACAAAGAGATGGGAAAAGAGGCTGACATCCATAAAGTAAGAAGTCTCAAATGCCTTATACATTAACCAGAGTGACCAGTGCTTAATAAAACTTACAGAGCAAGAGCCTAGCTCAACCATCGACCCCTTACAAAAATGGTGAAACCGCCTACATATACTCAAAACAACAACAACAGCAAAAACAAGACGTTGCATTAAAAACATTGTGTCTGCATGTCTTCTGACAGTCTGTGCAATCAGACTGGACGATTGTGCACCTATGATAGATGCCATCTTAACTGCATGTGGCTCCAGCAAGGGGAGTAGCTGATCCATTAAGTGTCGAGCTAGCGTGTGCAGACTTCCTTCGGCTAGTCGAGAACTCGGACATGGCTTCTCTAGAAAAATGGATACACAGGACCATCTTGAGTAGACCACTTGCCAGACCCTCCATGCCTTTCAATTAATGGGTGAGGTGAGGCTTCAACCACCCTCTCTCTTCTTCATTCATTCCCAGCAGGTACCGGGATTTAGATCATGTCGAATCGGTGTCTGGAGAACACAGTGCCCCCCTTCCGAAACTCAATTTGGTGCCTTTGGCCTCCCTTTGTACAACCCTTTCTACTTTCTCGAATGACCACGGGCCGTGACCCTACACCTAATTTCCGGAGTTCTTTCAGCATTTTGGGGTTCATGAATAGGAAGGAGCAGGTTTTCCTTCTATTAAAATCGCGATGGGCGAAATGCCAGGAGGGTCTAACGGTCGCCACGCGTTCGTCCAAGATGAGCAACTGAGATTGATTTTCGGCGCTTTGGGACCCGAGTGGCCAAATGATAAACATTAGTGCCCCTCCTCTAGGCTTGTTCCTTTATGAGCAGGCGCCAAAACCACGGGCCCGATTCTGGGCGCTATGGGCATTTCAGGGTTCAGGGTTTCGAGAAGTGAAGTGACGAGGAGCATTTTCCCCTCGAACTCCCGAATGCCGATGTGACATGGATGTGCGTCACATTTCCTTCAAATGAATGACCCAGATAGTACATTATTATAAAGGGTGCTTCCCCCATTTGTAGGCTCGCTTGATGTGACCTGGCGCTAAGACCGTGAGCTCGACTTTGAAGATCGCTTATCAGCATTTCAGGGTTCGGAGTTTTGAGATGTGAAATGATGAGGGACTTTTACCCCTCGAACTCCCAAATGCTGATATGCCAATGTGACCAGATATTGTGCCATGCGTCAATGGATCGGACGACCCAGACTTAGTTTTAAAATATAGGTGCTTTCTCTTATGCTATATATCGGGTAACTTGGCAGCCCCAAAATTCCGATGACCATTGATCTGCTTCGTGGATGGATCTCGGTTGCCGACAACAAAACCTTGTCTGCTTGCTTGACTCATAACCAGAAAAGAGATCCTTCCGCTGCTGCACTTGGGTGTTTCCCATTCATCCTGCAGACCTGGGTACCTTAGGCCCAAGACAAGAAATGTCGCTAACAGGTTGGGAATGCATTACATTCAAAGGACTTTGGGAAGGGTTGCCTCATGCTGATCCCATGGGCATATGCATAGTACCTTGTCTAGGGTTCCATTGGTTATGAAAATAATTTCCCTAGATCGGCAGTCCTGATGAGGGAACCGAGCCCTGCCAAGAATTCCAAGGTCTTGATGTAGAAGAAGTTCCTGGGTTTGCCCCCTGTGCAGGAATAGTACCCTAAATAGGAATAGGTTGTCCGTAATCGGGGTTGCCCCCAGTCAGGAAAGAAGCTGATTAGAAAGCGTTGTTACCAAACGCACTGAACAAAGAAGACAGTTTCAAACCTACCAACATATTATGAGAGGGTGGTCCTTGACTCCCTGCTCCAAATAAACTATGGTGTGAGGGTGGCCCGATGGATGGCTGGTGGGTTCCACCGAGAGAAGGGGACGAAGGAGGTATATGACCTCCCCCATAAGGGAAAGCGTTAAAAGGAGATGAAGTGCCCCCCATTTTTCCTTGCAGAGGAGCGTTAGAGATCCTTGCCCCCAGACCTAAAGTCTGTGAAGTGGAGTAGGAAAGTACAGGACTTGTACCTAAGCTAGGCATCCCGTATGAGAATGGAGGGCCTGTCGCACTCAGTGTGAAAGGGGCTGTGGCCGTAGCTATAAATGGGATTGGACCACTGTTCGAGGTAGAGACAGTTGATACCATGGTGGCTTAGACTGGTGATGATGGGTTAGGAGCTGGAAAATCTCCTGTGGTGACAACCATAGTGGGAATTGAAGAATTCCCAGAAGAAGTGATAGCATTTGCTTCCATTGTTTCATGAGACACTGTCTGGCACTCATAAGGGTGAATCGGTACAATGATGGGTGTCGACAGATCATTTGTTGGAGTTTCAGATGGACCAAGAGCTTTCGCTCCAAAGTCTAAAATGGATGTTTCCTCCAGATGTTGGTCGGGTACAATTTCTTGTGACCTAGTCACTTCAAAAGACCCTTGTTGGTCTAGCTTTCACCTTAGTGGTGGCGGAAGTGGCTCCAGTGTAACCGGTGATAGGCCCAAAAGCCTTCATGACCGGTGGAGCTCATGATCCTCCACTGTGTGAGAAGATCAAAGACACACTAGGGCTTTCTATTCATTCAAAAAACAACACACACTAAAAAGGTCCCTCCAAGATAAAACAAGCAAACACTAAACTAGTTGGAAGAATAGTTACAACAACCAACACTAGAGAAACTTACTGGTGCAAGTGCAACTATAACACAGAAGAACCCTCTAGGTATCCTCTGCAAAGCATGTCCCGATGTCTATCCTAGGTACTGCGGTATACCCCCGCAATCACCTGTGTATGTCTCTAAAAAGATAGGAAACTAGGCTGCCAGCACGCGAACAGTCACCAAGTAGGTACAGTCAAAAGTCAAGTAGACCACAATGAGCAGGGTATCAAGCCAAAAACTTGTCAAGGGTATCGAAGGCAAGTGGTCTAGAAGACAATTGAATCCCAAGAGAAGCCCTCTATATGTGTTCTCCACTACGATTGGTCAAGCTTTGGAGGGGTTATCTCCACTACCTTTCTGCACAGAACCTCGTGTTTAGCCCCCGTGTTAGAGGGGGGTCCCAGATAACTTTCATGATAATGGACTTTGACACTCCCTAACTCAAACTCCAATGTTTGATATAATGTCCTTGAAGAGTTTCCTCTCCAACCTAATTCAAGGCCCTAACCCTAAACTAGTTGGTTGACCCTACAAACATAAAACATCTAATGAATTTTAGATTTAGCATTAATTTTTATAGCTTGTCTTAAGTCAAAGGTTATGAAAGTGAAACTAGTGATTTTTGAAAGACAAAAGAAAAATAAACAGAAAGCTGGAAACAAAATAACTTCTCTTGACTCAAATCTTAACGACTTTTCAAACTAAAAATTTTCTAAGATCTTTTAACAGAAAACTCAACGCAGGATTTCACTCGACTATGAGCTACTTATGATCTAAGTAAACCATCCAAAACTTATGAAAGCAAATACTTTTCCCTGGTTACTAATGCAAAACAACACTATTTAACCAAACAAAGAAATAAAATATTTTTTTTTTTTATTTGAATGCTCACAAAGCAAAAAGGAAAAATATCAACAAGTAAAAACCAATAAAACTTCTGGCCTAAGCGCAAATCGCAAAGAGTCACTTTAAAAATCACAGACAAGCAAATTAAAACTGGACTCTCACACTTGTCTAAAAACCCTATAAAAAGAAAATTTTGAGGAAAACTTCTTAATGAAAAAGAAAGCTATTGCTGTGATCAAACCTAAGTTACTGAACGCTATGAAAAAGACCCAAAAACCTAAGAGGTATAACTCTTGTCAAAGGAAAGGATGACTGCCTCACCTTCAACAAAAAATTTCTCCACAAGCACACTGCTGACAGTTCAACGGAAAGCATGTGCATGCGAGCTATGTAAAGTTAGAGCGCGTGTACACGCGTGCTGGCCTTATACAAGCCACGTGTATATCTGAAACTCTAAGACAAATGAAAGGCCAAGCAATCTAGCCCAGGCAGAGACTACTAGTATTGAGAACCAGGATCTCGTGAAGACTCAGACACTTACTTTAACAGAAAAAACAAAACAATTCAAGGAAAAATTCATAGAAGAAACCAATCTGAGGTGAAACCTAAGCTATAGATTGCAAACAGCAAAGAGTAGAAAGAGTTCTAGAAAACCCCTGAGAAGGACTATTTCTGAAAGGGGAGAGGATAAATACCTCTCTAAAAGAAATTTTATGGAATCATACACGCGACTGACACTTCCTCAGATAGCATGTACACGTGGGTTGTGAGAAGGTAGGGCGTGGGTACACGGGTACAGACCTTATACAGGCTGTGTGTACCTCTGTGGGTCTTAGAAAAGAAAAAAAAATGCAGTTAAGCAAAGAAAAAGAGATAACTAGTATGGAAGACCAGAATCTCTGTTAGCTCAAAATTTTGTGAAAACTTTAAAAACAAGGAATGAAACCAGTTTTTAAAAATACCCAAGAAAAATATTCCTAGAAACCCTAGAGGTCCCCAGTACGGTCACCAATTCTGTTGTGGGTGGGAAATCCCTCCTACGGACTAGCACTAAGGGTTTTATCATGCATGCAGAAATGACCTAAAGAATCTTACTTTTTACCATCATCCCATGCCTAAACCCCATTACTCATATGTAAATACAAGGCTCAAAGATTAAGTAGACGTATCTTATTTTTCATGTTTTGATGTCGATCCCTTTTCACGCTTGGTCGTTCTTTGACTGCAACTCTCCTCCCAATGTTGAACTACATTCACTAAAGACAAACAAAGAACTCCACATGCATTTGATTTATGAACTAATAGGTTAGATATTGAATCAATCATACAATCAATATTCCAATAATGACAATCTCATATGGCGGGACGGAAAAAGCAATTATTTTATTAACTTCACAATGATACCTTACAATGATAAAGTTGGCCACTGCTTCTCGATCCTAGTCCTGGGCTCTTCTTCCACTGTCTTCCAACTACTTTTATCTATACTTCTCTTTTCACAAGGATGGCTAAAGGTTGGGACAAAGGGAATGCTTAATCGGGTATAGTTTATTTACTATCATTCTCCCTCTTTCAAATGGGACCCCTAACCCTTCTTTTATAGGCTAGAAGAAACTAGGTATTTGGTCAAGTGACCGTCCATGCATGACTGTAAGGTTTAGTTAACTTAACCAAAGCTGTGTGTTCTATTAGCAACTTTCTTTTTTCCATGCTTTTGTAGGTACACACGGGCTGTCTTGGGTTAGTTAGCGTGTACACGCGTGCAGTAATGGAGCAGGGTGCATGGGTATTTATAAAAGGGGTTTTTAAGAAGATTTGTTCAGCAGTGTTTTGGCAAAGAAGAAATCTGAGATGGCCTGATGCCAGGTAAGCATGTCTAGTGCAAATTAGGGTTATAACACACACTACATCAACAAGGTTTTTGTTGGTTATTTTACTGATATTCTTCCTAACAGTGAGTCCCTTAAGTTCCCGGCAGTGAGATTCCTAGTTACCTATGCTAGAAAGACCTTGATAAATGAATGGTGAAACTCAAGGGACTGAGGATAGTGAAGGGGGAACCTTCCTTGGGTCAACATTGATAAATGAATGGGACACCATTCCTTGGGTCGGCCAGGTCAATGGGGAGAGAGCTAGTGGAAATCGAAATAGTTGTAGGAGAATTCCAGTGGCTTATGTATATTTTTCAGGCCAGGGTGCCTTTTTATTGTGATTTTGGGGGCCAAATGTGCCTATGCATCTGTGGTATTGGGGCCACAGTGCCTATGTAATTTGTTTAGGCTGGAATTCTTGTGTGATTTTGGGCCAGAGAGCCTATATGTTGATTATTGGTTGGGGAGTCAGAATTGTAAAATGAAAGTACACCTGTAGGGTGTTGTGCACTAAGGGAAGTGAAAAAATAAGAGCGAGGGGATGTAACATCCCTATTTCTAATCCATATTAATTCTAATGTAATTATATAAATGTGAATTAGGTTGGCGAGTCGATGCGTTGGGAGGAAGAGCCTATATTGATTTAATGTGGCGGGGGGTTGATTTGCATATTATGAACATTGAAATAATTAATAAAATTAATAATAGTTGGCTGCAATACAAAAGAGATAAAGAATGATGGGGTGTTATTATTCCATAAGAGAGAGGGGTACAAGGGGGAATTATTCATGGGTATTAATCCAACCCACATTCCTCAAATTATTATCTTTACATATAACCCTCTATTTGTTGATTGAGTGTATGAGAGGCCAATCATTAAAGTAATGTAAGAGGGTGGGTGTGAGTGGTCACATCCCATAGTTATTGGAGAGAATGGGCTGAGGTACAGTCATGCTTGAGAAGATTGTGAGTCAAGCAAGAAAAAAAGAAGAGGAAATTTGCATGAAAAAAAGGGACAATTTTTATATGCAGATTTTGGGAAGAAAAGGAGGAGCAAAGGTCTGGGAAGAGGACCAACCATGGTATACTTGAAGGCATCCATTGTTTGGATTTGTTTTAATGCTGAGAAAGAAGCTTGTGTGCCTATAAATTAGATTGTGAGCCTGTGGTACAATTTTCTGTGGAGAAGATGACTCGGAGCCTTGTGAAGCCTACTGTGAGAAATTATGAAACAATTGAGAGTTCCTAGAGTTCCCAGCTAAGTGATTCCTGGCCAACCGAATGCACTAGTGACCCTGATAAATGAATGGTATAGCACGAGAGACTGTTAGTAGTGAAGGGGGTATATTCCTTGGGTAGTGCAGGTTGTGGGGAAAAGAGAGAGTTGAAGGTTTGGAACTGTTGTGAGACTAGAACCTAGGTTTGGGGCTTCTCTGTGTGGAGAGTGGATAGCTTGTGGGTTGGATCTCCTTGTGGACTCATATCCTCATCTCAGGGGTGGATTTCTAATGAGATAAAATGATCAGCAGTGCCTATGGCTGGGAATTTCATCCTTCGTTTGCAGCCAATTGGTTAATCATTAACATATAAGTGTTTATGTTCTATTGTTAAGTTAAATTCCACTATGTAAATAATTTATATGAATGTTGTGTGTTTTTTTTGCTTGAAAAATTGTATTCATGTTTAATATACATTGTTAGATGCATTTAGAACTATAGTATCAATCAAATGGTCAAATACTTGTGTGATATGTGGCTGGTAAGCTACAGGAATTTGATTAGTAGTAAATCTTAATAATTTAATGAGTTTCTGCACATAATGTTGCTCAACTGGGCATTGGGTACGCTACATACATATTTCAATAAGGAATTTCAAGTGGACTATGATGCAAGTGGATCGGCCATTGGAGTAGTTTTGAGCCAAGAAGGAAGACCAATTGCATTCTTCAACGAGAAATTGAATGATGCTAAGAAGTATTACTCTGTTTATGATCAATAAATTTATGTGACTGTACAAGATTTGAAGAAATGGAGACATTACTTGCTACCAAAGGATTTTGTCTTATTTACTAATCATAAGGTGTTGTAGTACATCAATAGTCAAGGTAATTTAAATCAAAATCATTCCAAATGGATAGAATTTTTTGAAAGCTACTCATTTGTTTGAGTACAAGTTTGGAAAGTCAAATAAAGTTGTAGATGCATTGAGCCACTCAATAATGTTTCTAAATACTTTGTCAGTTAAAGTTGTTGGCTTGGAATGTATGAGAGAATTGTATGCAGAAGATGAAGATTTTGCAAAGGCTTGGAAAAAATGCAAATCACCTTGAAGCATGGATAGAAAACCATATTTGTATTTTCACATCCAAGAAGGTTTCTTGTTCAATAACCAAAGTTTGTGCATTCCACTAAGTTCATTGCAGCTGAATATTGTTAAAGAGTTTCATAACAGAGGTTTAGGTGGAAATTTTGGCATTAATAAAACCACAGTGTTGGTGAAGGAAAGATATTTTTTTCCTAGCATCAATAAGGATGTTAAGAAATTTTTTGACTGTTGTAGAATTTTCCAACTCACCAAAGGAAGGAGTCAAAATATAGGATTGTATACACCCCTACTAATACCCAAGAATATATGGTGTAATACCCATGTTTCCCTCAACTTGTAATTAATCATTAATTATGATTACCATACTATGGTGTGTGAATGGTGTAAATGTATTATTGTTAATATTTCCAATGACTGATTGTGGGGGTGAGCCTTGAAGTATTGGCCATGATATCACTATAGAAAAGAGTTAGGGAACAATAGAGATGGTTCATTATGTCAAAATGACCCAAATTGTCTTTGTTAAAATAATAAGCCTCATCCTAATCCCAAGGAAAAACTAGTTAATGAAAGAAGGACTAGTGGTTGAACAATCAAATACCCCCATGAATGGAAGCATGTAGGGTCTGGCTGAGGAGACATAAGACTGTCAGCCTGAAGTACCACAAATTCCTCCAGGCCTAGACTAACCTGAGTTTCTTATGACAGAAGGAACAGGACGGGTCTAGAACCTTCTTAGGGAGGAAAAAGGCGTGCAAGAATACACAAAAAAGAGACAAGAATGACACACATCGGGAAGGGAATTTTCGACCTGGATATGCAGAGAGAAAGAGAAGCACATGAGGCTCTCCTGCTGAGAAGAAGAACAGAAGGATTTAATTCATTTTGTTTAAAAGGAAACAATAAGAGAAAGGATCTAGAAGTAATTGCAGATAACAGGACCTAGGCAGAAGGTCACGAGCTTGATGCTTAGGGAGAATTTGATAAACCTCGCAAAGGTTGTGACAGAGAAAGAACCTCTGAGAAACTGCAAAGGTTCCCTAGTGATATCATGGCTTGGAACGGGGATGTCCAGAGTGATAAGAATGAATTCCTATGATCCTATGGTTGGGTGGATAGGGGAACACCCATAGTCAGTTGGTTGGTGATCGAATGTAATAGATAAGTATTTCCTTTACCCTGTGCACTTGGATTGAAATGCATGATTTAAATGTCTGTAATTGTCATTAATTTTTCCTTGTGTGAAATTAATGGTTATAATGCTTATTTTTCTTCTATAAACTATTTCCTTCGAATGGTTTTAAGATGATAAATGTGGCATCTGGGCTAGTTGGGAAATATTAAAGGTATTTTTCCTAGGGGTCAAATTCACAGACCTAAAGTCAGGGCAGACTCTGTTGGACTGCTACAGTCCCATTGATCCTTTGAAAATACCTTTCCCTGTTTTAGAACCTAATTTCTATGAATGGAGGGTGCTTCCTTCAAACTAGTCGTCCAAGTAGTTGCGGGCTCGTGCACACAGCTTTAACCAAATTTTGACTAAGAGCCAAGGGTGTAGCCCTAGAAAATTTTTGAAAACCTTATATGATCAAGACCATGGAACCTAACGCTACGCCCAACAGGAGTTAAGCCTTCTTAGCTACGGGGCCTTGGGGGTCTGGAGCTTCAGGATGTTGGAATCCTCATAACATCCAAATTATGTCAAAGGTGACCTATCAAATTGGTAACTTGACGGATGACTGGCAGCTGGCAGTCAGTTACCCATCCTCATAGGATTCATCCCCTTGATAAACCCTAATCCACCCCTCGGACGTGAAGTAACGTGATACGTATATATGAGCGTATTCAGGATTCCCCCGTGGCCATTGGATCTATGCCATGGTCAATCTGGAGTTGACCAATTCATGAGAATAGAATTTTTATAGCACTAGAACCCCGAATGTTGGATTCATGAAGTTAATTTGGGCCACTGGTAGTAGAGGGACGCATGTCCGTAGATCAACGTTTATCATGAATTCCAGTTATCCGACAAAATTGAAGTTCAATCACAAGAGCGTGCAAGTTTCCTGAAGCTCTACAAGCTGGAGAAAATCCTATTCATTGGAGGAAGGTGCACATGGAAATAGATTGAGCGTGGTTCAGAGTTCGACGCTTCGGAATATCTTAGTTGTGTTTCACTTTGGAACGAGAACTCCCGAAGACTGGAGTAGATATTGATTTCCCATGATAGAGGACACGTGGACCATTGATTAAATTCCTTCGCGTGTTTAGATTTTGAAACTTCGAAAGGAAGTGTGGTTCAAGGCGTGGAAAGATCCGAAGCCCAGAGCTCAGAGAAGAAATGTGGGTCATCAATCTAAGAATCCTTTGAGACCCCTCTTGGTCATTTGATCGTGGGGACATGTGTATCACGTCAAGAGAACGTGGGGATCCACGCATCAAGAAATTATGATGCCATGTGTGGTGGCCTTGTGACATAGTAAAGAGGTGTCGGTAAACCGAGGAAGGTGTCACGCATCTTGCAACTGTGTTTTGGGTCGACAGGTGTCCCTCTAGGAGTGGTCTAACACTGAAACCTAGGGACCCTAGAGATAGAGTTTTGAGTCATTGATTTGGGGAGTCCATTGAGAACCTCTCTCAACTTTCCGATCAACCAGTGGAAGGACTTGCATATAGCACTTCGGCGAAGTCCTACTCCGGGAGAAGAGTGTGGAGAGGGTAGAACTCTCGAACGGTGAAGTCACAAAGTGACGAGAGCCATATATCCAAGGACGCTTCGAGACCTTTCCTGGACGTTGGATTTAGACTGTGGTCAGCCTAGCATTGACCACTCCGAGATTAAAGAGGAGGTTACACAGTGGATCCCTCGAACACTGAAGTTGCGAAGTAATGGAGGTCGTAGATATATGGAACTACGTGAAAACATCTCGATCGTGGGATACAAGTGTTGGATCATGTTGTCATTGATGCCAATGGTTTGATTTATTGATGTCATTGATTGATGTCAAGTGATTTATTGATGTCAAAGGATTGATTGATTGATGATTGATGTAATCTAATACGTATTTTCCTTGATGAGAATGCATAGATGAAGATGGATCAATGAGTTGTCATTGATACATGATGAAGATGGATTGATGTGGTTCCATTGGTATATGA
>JASDQU010306598.1:56884-67776 GCA_032191745.1 Picea mariana | reverse complement strand
GTTGAGAGCACCAACTCTCTGTTTTCTCTAGCACCCACTAGAAGGAAGCACCAACTCCCCGGTTTCTCTAGCACCAACTAGAAGGAAGCACCAACTCCCTGGTTTCTCTAGCACCAACTAGATGGAAGCTACAACTCCCTGTGTTCAAGCACCCACTTGAACCTATGAGGACAACAGTCCTCCCTAGCACCTCCCTTCCACCCTAAAATATAAATATTTTCTACTGAAACTTATTACAGTGATATGATGTTCAACAATGGCTTACCAGACTCATCGTTGTTTTGTTTCATTTCGTTGCTCTGTCTGTCTCATTGACTTTCTGCACACATGACTTGCGCTGTCTGTTCTTCTGCTTTTTATGCTCTGTGCGCCATGTACATTCACTCCACATTTCCTCTTCTGTGCAATTCAACTGTTGCACTCTCCTCCTTCTTCACACATGAATCACCTTCACCAACACCAACCACAACAAACTTCAACAGCAACAAAAACCCTCTTCTCTTCTCTGTACCGTGTATATATAGCTTCTGTGCATATTGTGCATGCAATATTCACCATTCCTCTGCATGCTCATACCGTGCCAATCTCCTCCACATCTCAAGTGCTCTGTGTGATCATCATTGCGACTCTTCAACTTCTCTGGTAGTTCAACCCCTGTGTCTATCATCACTAGGTGTTATGCCGAGATCCCTTTTTCTCTCTGGCAGTTGAGACTCTTCGTCTTCTCTGTGAAAGTCGAGCTCACCTTCTCTGTTTCATTTACAGGCCTCAATGCCCATCCAGTTGTTAATCGCCTCCACGAACATCTTCATACCTCTTGAAGATTCTCAGAGGCTCTTCACCTTCTCTATCAATCATCCCCAAGTGTCTTCGAGTCCTCTGGCTGAAACCATCAGTGGTTTCTGGCAGTTATACTATGTCGTGCTACAGTTGCCCTCCGATCTTTTCAAATTCATCTGCATCGTTGGATATGCAGCGAGCAAATCTAGACGGTCAGAATATGTGCTCTCAGATCTATGGTCGGGATTGGATTCCGAAGCCCCCCTGCCATTCTACCTTTAAGAGGAGGGGGGGGGTCTGGAATTGGGCATGCATCTCTTGAGCGGCCAGGATTAAAGCACCCAGATCAACAATGCTCAAGCAATTCCGGACCCCCTTTTCCATTCTACCTTTAATTAAAGGGGGGGGTCCGGAATGCTGGGGTATCGAGGAAGGGACCCATTCCTATCGTGTCACCTTTTGTATTGTTCTCCTCCCCACCTGCCATTTGTTCTCCACCTGACCGTGTGCCAAGGATCATTCCTTTATATGGCTATGGTCATAACCAAGCGCTTATGCTTAAAGTGCTTTTCGGGAATTCGCATTTTGTGAATCTAGAGATGAGGCATCTCGACTCTCCAAGTCGCAATCTCTGAAATCCTGAAACGAAGCTTATCTGGACTAACTCCTTCCCTTCTTGTGACCAAGGGCTGTGGCCACAACCTTATGCATAAGGCACTTTCACGATTTCTCATTTCGTTGTTCCTAATATGGAGATTCTCGTCACTCCAAATCACGATAGCCGGGACTCCGAGATGGAGTCGGATCAACGGTCAAGATCAAACCTTGATCTGACGGCTAAGATCAAACCCCATTCCTTTGACTTTTCAGTCAGTGACATGATGATCTTTTGCCATGTGTCCTATGGACCCAATGGTTCAGATCTTGTCATGATTTCGACACTTCACAACCCTTCTTCATGCTTGATCAATGGTCCACATTCCTTGGTGATCTGACGATCAAAATCTTTTCATGAATTCACATATCGCGATTTCGACATTCCTGTGGTGAATGTTTTTTATGCTTCCAACTCCCGATCTGCGAAACTCTAAAAGTGTGTAAACCTGCTGACATCACATGTGTCAAACACCTTCCATGTGTCACCCTGATTCGTGACTTACATGTGCTTGAAATGTTGAATCAGTATGACACTTGTCATTACCTGGTTGTGCCACGTGTTCCTAGCTGATGTGGTGATGCAGCTACACTCCTCGAATCACGTCCTCTCTCATAGGATCTTCTCTTTTCTCGGCCCGAAGAATGCCAAGGTTCTTCTATTTCCTTATCGGGAAATCTGCACCCATAGTTCTCTTCGCATTCCCCCTTTCTTTGTCTTATCGGGGAATCGAAACTCGTGACTTCGCGAGTTCAAAGGTCGAGCACTGGGTTCTCGAATCCCCAAGACCTGATATGTCAGTCAGCGCTGACTTCCTCTTTCCTCTATCGGGACTTTGGCTCAATCGCGACTTCGCTACTCGCGATGCCAAACACTCGGGTTTCCAACCTCCGATACCCGATGTGTCGAAACGTTGATGCGCACATGAGTTGACTTTTTGACGATCCCTTGTCGCGTCAGGACTTCGGACTTCACGGGATCGCGAATCCTAACACCAATGTTTCGGGACTTCTTACGGCGAGATCCCGATAACTCGCTTCACCTGTCCACGTCACCAACTCCTATGGCCCACACTATTTACGTAACTGTTGGGACTTCACGTATCACAATATCGCGATTCCCGTCGCCAAATATTCGTTTCTTTTCTCACGAACCCCCGATAGGAAATCTCGCGATTGATCCAATGGCCCTGGATGACTTGGATCAACGGCTCTGCCCCTCTTGAGCTTCGGACCTCTTGATACCTTCGCTGTATCTTTCCTGCTTCTCTGTGAGATCTAGCGACTCACAGGATGTCGCGAGTTCTCCTCGGAGAATTCCGACCATTCTTCCTCCCTTTGGGAAATCTACGAAATAGCCGAGTGTTCCTTCACGAAATTCGTTCCTCTGCGTGTAATTTACGATGCTTCTCACCAACCTTAGGGCACAACTTCTTTGCTTTGTCCTTCAATGAAGTTGAAGGCCTATCTCTCCTGAGCTTATCTCACAACTCTCAAATTATCAGAAATAAAACCCCCTTGCACGCA
Organism: Picea mariana; assembly: GCA_032191745.1. Taxonomy (NCBI): domain Eukaryota; kingdom Viridiplantae; phylum Streptophyta; class Pinopsida; order Pinales; family Pinaceae; genus Picea; species Picea mariana. The sequence goes on along the minus strand of JASDQU010306598.1, from coordinate 64,815 downwards.
CTCCTTGCGGCAAATCTCCAACAATGTCTAAGTGTTGAAGTCTCTCGACTCTGCGCACTCCTGCGGCAGCAGTCTTTCAGTTCCTTACTCAGAATCGCAACTCTGAGACTTATCTTTGGCCTGCGCACTCCTTGCATGGCACTGTGCCCCTGCACTTCTGAGATGAATGGCAACAAAAGTTATCTCTAATGGAACCCTTCTGTCAATGCACTCCTTGCGAACAATTCAACTGCACTCCTTGCAGGAATCCCTTGGCTCAATTAGAGAAACAATTGAAACTCATTCACTCTTCCTCTCAGACTTCAATTCAATCATGAAATCACATACACAACATATAAAAGAAAATGCATGACAGGAAGCAAACATTTATGAGCATAACATCAATACACAGAGAACAACACAATCCATGAATTTGAATCAAAGCTTTCTTCTATTAATTCAAATGTTTGTACATGGGTGTTCCTTTACACAGCTCTCTGCATGCTCTTCTACTTCTTCTCAATAATAATGTTACAATACAAAATGAGTGTGTCTATATCCCGTTTCCCTCTTGCGCTCTAAAGCTATCAAATGTAAAATTAAATATTCTATCTACCAGCATTAACTATATTAAATGTCGACTATCTACTAAAGGACGAGAGCTATCTTCTCAAGGTCCATTACAATACACAAGTGTGCCTCCTCTTAAATGACTCATTTAAGATTTGCGCAACAATTTCCAAGGCAATTTCAAAATTTGTGCTGGCTTATCCAATTGTCCTCCGCTTCTGCGTTGGCTCGCTTGATGTGCTGGCGATGCTCCTACATCATACTCCTCAGCTTGAAAACTTTCATCGTCTCCTGTCCATGAGCTCCTGCATGGTTTGTCCATGCTTCTGTATTTCTGCTTCGCTTTACCAGCTGGCATCTTCCACTGGGTGATTCTTCCACTTGACCAGATACTCGAAGTATTCCTTTCTTCGGGTCTTCTTACCCACTCTCTTGTCCAGTATGTATTCCATCTGTGGCTTTTCTGCAACTGGCAATTGTTTCACCCACTGGATCATTGATTCCTCGGTTCTAGTCTCTGCTTCTCCAGCTCTATATGGGTATAAGTCTGCGACATTGAATATCGGAGATATTCCGATGCCATCCGGCAACTCAATCTCATAATCATTTTCTCTGAATTTTCTCAAGACCTTGCATGGCCCGATCTTCTTCATTTTGAATTTGTTGTATGTTCCCCTCGGGAACCTTTCCTTCCTTAAGTGTGCTAGAACCATATCGCCAAGTTCAAACTGAAGTTGTCTCTTCCACTGGTCTGCTCTGCGCTTATACTCCTGATTTGAACTCTGCAACCACTACTTCACCCTGCTGTGAAGTTCTTTCATCGCCTCAATGAATCCTTCTGCACTAGCACTGCTAGTAGCAGTCTGCTCTGAATCCCTCAACTCAAAAACTCCTCTCGGTTGTGTGCCATACACAATATGAAATGGACTCTTTCCTGTACTCTGATTCACTGAGTCGTTGTATGCAAACTCTGCCTGTGGCAATACATTGTCCCACTGGCTGTGGTGCTCTGTCACTAAGCTTCTCGGCAAGTCTCCCAGACTTCTGTTCACCACTTCCGTCTGTCCATCCATCTGAGGATGATAAGTAGAACTAAACACCAAGTTAGTCCCCAGATTTTTCCATAGTGTCCTCCAAAAATTCCCTATGAATTTGGTATCTCTGTTCAAAACTATGCTTTTCGGCAATCCATGAAGTCGAATGACCTCTTTGAAAAACAAATTTGCGATGTGCGTCGCATCGCTGGTCTTCTGGCATGGAATGAAGTGTGCCATTTTCGAAAACCTGTCCACTACTAAAAAGACGAAATCAAATCCTCTTTGCGTCCTCGACAATCCCAATACGAAATCCATGCTTATTGCCTCCCATGGCCTCTCTGGTATGGGCAATGGCTGATAAAACCATGCATTCTGCTTTCTCCCCTTAAAATGCTAGCAAATTCTACATCTTTCAACGAATCTCTTGACATCTGCTCGCAGCCCTGGCCAAAAATATGATTCGCTCAGCTTCGTGAATGTTTTGTCATGGCCAAAGTGTCCTGCCAATCCACCACTGTGTTTCTCCTTTAACAAGTTCTCCCTCATGGAGCATTTCGGAATACACAGTTGATTGCCTCTGAACAACAATCCTTCCTGGATCATATAATCTATCCAAGGGCTTCTATCTCTGAGAACTGGATTCTCAGCTACTTCATATGCTTCTGCAAAATCTGCATCTCCTGCATACATGTCCTTGAGATTTTCAAAACCCAATGTGTTGACTCGGAATTCCTGCAGCAACAAACACTTCCTGCTCAAAGCATCAGCTACTTTGTTAGAAGTACCCGAAATATGCTTAAACACAAATGTGAAATTCTGCATATACTCTACCCATTTGGCATGCTTCTGATTCAACTTCTCCTGTTGAGTCACAAACTGTAATGCATGATTATCACTGTACACTACAAACTCTTTTGGGATCAAGTAATGCCTCCACTTCTTCAGTGCCTGTATGATAGCATAGAATTCCTTATCATACGTGGAGTATTTCAGTTTCGCCTCATCCAGCTTCTCACTGAAATATGTAACCGGCCTGTCTTCCTGACTCAAGACCGCTCCTATGGTGAACCCACTGGCATCACATTTCACTTGAAATGTCTTTAGGAAATCCAGCAACACCAAAACTGGTTGTTCCGTGATCTTTCGCTTTAACAGGTTGAAGCTCTTCTCAGCCTCTTCAGTCCAGTGAAAAGACTTATGTCACTTCTTCACTGTATCCATCATCACTGCGCTAATTCCACTGAAATTCCTGATGAATTTCCGGTAGAAACTAGCCAAACCATGAAAACTTCTCACCTCGAAAATATTTCTCGGTGATGGCCAATTCTTGATCACTTCTACCATACCCAGGTCCATCCTCAACTCATTCGCAGATATAAAAAAACCCAAATAAATGAGCTCTGTCTTCATAAATGAGGAATTCTTCATATTAATCAACAGCTTCTCCTGCTGTAGCTTCCTCATCACTGTAGCCAAATGCTTCAAGTGTTCTGCCACTGATTTACTGTAAATTAGTATGTCATCCAAATACACAATGACGAACTTCCCGATGAAATCCCTCAGGACTTCGTTCATCAACCTCATAAAAGTACTTGGTGCATTTGTTAATCCAAATGGCATAACAAGCCATTCATATAGTCCTTCATTGGTTTTGAAGGTTGTCTTCCACTCATCACCTTCCCTCATGCGAATCTGGTGGTATCCGCTTTTCAAATCTATCTTTGAAAAATATTTTGCCCCGCTCAGGCAATCCATCAGATCATCCATTCTCGACAATGGAAACTTGTACCTGATGGTTATCTTTTTGATCGCCCTTGAGTTGGTACACATTCTCCATCCTCCATCTTTCTTCGGACTGAGTACCGTTGGAACGGCACATGGACTCAAGCTCTCCCTAACCAATCCTTTGTCCATCAAATCCTAGACCTGCTTCTTGACCTCTTCATTTTCTTGCGACATCAACCTATACGCGGCTTTATTCAGTAAGCTGGCTCCTGGTATGAGGTCTATATGATGACTCACACTCCTTATTGGTGACAACGAATGAGGTAATTCATCCACTATAATATCAGCGAACTCTTCCAACAGTTCCTGAACTTCTTCCGGCAAATCATCCACTCTTGTGCTAGTCAGAACAATTCTTGGTTTTCTGACCACAAAGAATTGTGGATCTTCCTTCTTCTTAACCTCTGTAAGAAGTTCCTTCCCACTCATTAGAAGTAATGTGTTGCTTACTTCCATCTTTACCTCCTTATCCTTTATCGAAAGAAACATATGGGTTCTCCCATTCTTCTCCAGGGTATATGTATTCATTCTCCCATCATGAATCACATTTTTGTCATATTGCCATGGTCTACCCAGCAATAGATGACATACATCCATGGGAATAACATCACATAAGATTTTATCATTATATCCCCCTATCTTAAGTTCAACCAAGAATTGTTTAGTAATAGTTACCTGGTGTCCTTTCTGTAGCCACGAAACTCTGTATGGGCTTGGATGGTCAGTCATCTCCAGCTCCAGCTTTTCTACCATCTCTGTAGATACGAGATTATCCATGCTACCACTATCAACAATGACCTTGCACACCCTTTCCTTGGTCTTGCAAGTTGTTCTGAACAGTCTGGTCCTTTGAACTGAAATCTCCACCTCCTTCTCGAGTGTCGAAAGGACTTTTCGCATCATAAGCAATCTTCCGCCTTCAGCGTCTTCTGCCTCAACATCCCACCTTTGCGCTTCGGTGATGTGAGCTTCTCCAATGTCCTTCTTTTTTTCTGGACACTCATAAGACTTGTGCCCATTCTTTCCACATGTGAAGCATGTGATTACTCCACCTCAGCCTCTTCCTCTACCTCTAGTACGAGGAAAAGTATTTGCGTCAGCATATCCTCCACTCTGCTCATTTTGCTGCCCTTTCTGTTCAGCATATGGTTGTTGCTGTGAGGTTCTACCTCTTTCGACCTTACCCTGAGGTTTCTTTCATTCCTCCTTGGGCTTCTGGTATTTATCCTGGGCAAATGCCTTGCCTCTGGGATGGCTTCTTCCTCGCCCTCGCTGACCTTTCTTTCGGCTCAACTTCTCTTCTGCTTTCAGAGCCATCTTATAAGCGTCCTCCACAGTCCAAATGGTTACCATGCTCAATTCATCCTGAATGTTGTATCTCAGACCATTTAGATATCTGGAAACCTTCTCATCATCGCTCTCCCGATGACCTGCTCTGATGTTCAGTCGATAGAATTCCTCAGTGTATTCTTTCACTGTCATCATCTTCTGTCTCAGGTTCTGCATCCTCCTGAACAGAGTAATTTGATAGTCTCTCAGGATGAACTTTGCCTTCATCTTCACAATCATTCGATCCCAACTCTTGATTTTCTGCTTGCCCTTGCAGCATCTATGATCTTGTATCTCATCCCACCACAATGCTGCATGTCCTTTCAAGTGCGTAACTTCATGCTTGACTTTCTTATCCTCTTCGACATCTTCATAATCGAAGTAGGTGTCAAGATCTCTTATCCAATCTAGTAGCTCTTCTACATCCAGATTTCCTTCATAGACTGGAATGTCCATTTTCGCTTTTGCACCCATCCTGGCAATGGCTTTAATCAAACGCTTGGTTGGTGCATCTTCGGCTACAACCTCCTCCTCTCATTCAGCCTCGATATTGCTATCGGAATCACTCAGATCCCCTGCACTAGCTGTGCGTCTCTGAGTTGTCTCCATGTCTTCGAGTCTTGCTCGGAGATCTCTCATCTGCCTCTCCATTTCTGGATTGACTACCTGCCTGCCTCTTCTTTGCACCTCCCTATCCTCTGGATCAGGTGATTGTCTTTCTCTCCTGGGTGGCATGGCGAATTTCTTATTCTTATTTTCTACAGAAAGCAAAGAAATATTCCCGCTCTGATACCAAACTTGACGCAGCCGCACTCCTCGGAGCACATCTGCTCTCACAGGATCTTCTCTTTTCTCGGCCCGAAGAATGCCAAGGTTCTTCTATTTCCCTATCGGGAAATCTGCACCCACAGTTCTCTTCGCGTTCCCCCTTTCTTTTTCTTATCGGGGAATCAGAACTCATGACTTCACGAGTTCAAAGGTCGAGCACTGGGTTCTCGAATCCCCAAGACTTGATATGTCAGTCAGCGTTGACTTCCTCTTTCCTCTATCGTGACTTCGCTACTCGCGACGCCAAACACTCAGGTTTCCAACCTCCGATACTCGATGTGCCGAAACGTCGATGCTCACATGAGTTGACTTTTTGATGATCCCTTGTCGCGTCGGGACTTCAGGCTTCGTGGGATCGCGAATCCTAACACCAATGTTTCGAGACTTCTCGCAGCGAGATCCCGATAACTCGCGTCACTTGTCCATGTCACTAACTCCTGTGACCCACACACTATTTATGTAACCATTGGGACTTCGCGTATTGCAATATCGCGATTCCCGTGGCCAAATCGTCGTTTCTTTTCTCTTGAACCCCTGATAGGCGATCTCGCGATTGATCCAATGGCCCTGGCTGACTTGGATCAATGGCTCTGCCCCTCCTGAGCTTCAGACCTCTTGATACCTTCATTGTATTTTTCCTACTTCTCTGTGAGAACTGGCGACTCACAGGATGTCGCGAGTTCTCCTCGGAGAATTCCGACCGTTCTTCCTTCCTTTGGGAAATCTACGAAATAGCCGAGTGTTCCTTCACGGAACTCGTTCCCCTGCGTGTAACTTACGATGCTTCTCACCAACCTTAGGGCACAACTTCCTTGCTTTTTCCTTCAATGAAGTTGAAGGACTATCTCTTCTGAGCTTATCTCACAACTCTCGAATTCTCAGAAAGAAAACCCCCTTGCACGCACTCCTTGCGGAAAATCTCCAACAATGTCTAAGTGTTGAAGTCTCTCAACTCTGCGCACTCCCGTGGAAGCAGTCTTTCACTTCCTTACTCAGAATCTCAACTCTGAGACTTGGCTTTGGCCTGCGCACTCCTTGCACGGCACTGTGCCCCTGCACTTCTGAGATGAATGGCAACAAAAGTTATCTCTAACGGAACCCTTCTGTCAACGCACTCCTTGCGGACAATTCAACTGCACTCCTTGCAGGAATCCCTTGGCTCAATTAGAGAAACAATTGAAACTCATTCACTCTTCCTCTCAGACTTCAATTCAATCATGAAATCACATACACAGCATATAAAAGAAAATGCATGACAGGAAGCAAACATTTATGAGCATAACATCAATACACAGAGAACAACACAATCCATGAATTTGAATCAAAGCTTTCTTCTATTAATTCAAATGTCTGTACATGGGTGTTCCTTTACACAGCTCTCTGCATGATCTTCTGCTTCTTCTCAATAATAATGTTACAATACACAATGAGGGTGTCTATATCCCGTTTCCCTCTTGCGCTCTAAAGCTATCAAATCTAAAATTAAATATTCTATCTACCAGCATTAACTATATTAAATGCAACTATCTACTAAAGGACGAGAGCTATCTTCTCAAGGTCCATTACAATACACAAGTGTGCCTCCTCTTAAATGACTCATTTAATATTTATGAAACAATTTCCAAGGCAATTTCAAAATTTATGCTGGCTTATCCAGCTGTCCTCCGCTTCCGCGCTGGCTCGCTTGATGTGCTAGCGATGCTCCTGCATCACGTGGTTTGCTAACATGAGTCGGATCGACGGTCCAGATCTTATCTTGATCTGACGACTACGATTAAATCGTAATATCGCATATCGCAATTTCAGGATTCCTGATGTTAATAATCTTTGACATGTTTAACTCGCGATCCTCGAAACTCCGACATGGGCTGGGATCAACGGTCCAGATTCAACCTCGATCTGACGACTCAGATTAAGTCGTGATTTTGCATATCACGATTACACCCGCTTCTCCTTGTTATACTTTAAAAGGTGTGCAGGTTCTCCTTGATCCAGCGATGGTCGGGTCCTGCGCTTGGATATAACGTCTGAGATCTGTCCTCCTGTTCAGCGCTTGAAATGCTTCTCGAGCCTTCGATCATTTTATCACTGTTGTGTTTCCTTCGATCATTCGATCTTCCTAGACTTATATTCTATTTTCATGTTGATCATCGTTGTTGTACTCAAGCCATCATCAGTGTTGTACTTTCCATCAATGACAAGTATATGCTGCCTGTTAAACATTTTCCAACAGTATTTACACCCAAAAAGGATGTACAATCTTCCACACGGGGGAGTGCAGAGGGGGGTACCCCCTCTACGAGGTCTGGGGGAGCTATCCCCCCGGTTGGGGGGTCTGGGGGCAAGCGGGCCCCCAGTGGGGGTTAGGGGGCGAAGCCCCTGAAGGAAAAATTGCCTTGTAAA
>JASDQU010306598.1:44004-56625 GCA_032191745.1 Picea mariana | reverse complement strand
GTTTTTCTAACAAGAGGAAATTCAGGTTTACATCTATATTATGTAGTTTTTTCTTTGAGTAGGTTCCAAGATTGGCCCCTAGAGTTGAGATTGTTTCGCATGGACCTCAAGATCCATCCATGGCATGGTGGACCGAGGTGATGAGGTGGTTGGGGGGTTGTAGGGTACCAACACCCTACAATGACAAGTTTTTCTTTTGGTGGTGTCGGCAGGTGATAGCTATGGATGAATACCCATATGCAAGGATCAAATTCAGAGGAGATCCAGACATGCCATTACCACCATGTTCCACCTATGGAGATATAGGTATGAAAACAAAAAATTAAAATATTTTATTTTTTTGTATTTTTGTAAAAGAGGAAACAAAAATATTTTTGGATTATGTCAAGTACTAATTAAAACATGTATGTTACGCAGATGTGGGTCTCCGACATCCAAATGGAATCCCACAACACCAGCGGAGGCACTGGGGGGATGAGCCAGCGAGAGGAGACGTTGAGAGACATGTGACAAATTCCAATATAAAACATAATTAGCATAAGCATCGAATACATAATTAAAACTTCGAGGTATGTGATTATAAGTAATAAAATCAAAATGTCATTCCAAAATTCGTACCTGTAGAAATCGTCGGAGTAAAGTAGGGTCTCGCACATGGTAAATTTCGTTCAACTGAAATAATACTACATGGGAGTCCAAGAAAAATTCTAAAGAATGAATGCCATGTGAAACGACATCACGTAAAAGCTCTATAACGGTGCTATATTCAGCTACATTATTTTTTGATGGCCCTAGACAAACGCCACCTAAAGACACCAGTTGACCCTCCGGTGACTAAACGACCCAAGCAGCGGAAGCTAAGTTTTGTGTATGATGACTGGCATCATCTTTGAATCCTACATAAACTGAAAACTCTGTTGACATCTGAAAAACAAGGGAAAACTCGATAAGCAAGTCGATGACAAAAGGGAAAACTCGATAAGCAAGACGATGACAAAAGGGAAAAGATATATACACTAAGTTACACTAGTATACAAAGAGTTACGCCCAATCGTGGGGCTCAACCATAATATATTTTCAAGTAGAGACCATTTTTGGGCTCATCCATCATATTCCCTCCATAATCTTCTAATTTGTAGGATCTTTTTTCTAAGACACATCGCACAATATAAGGATCATGCCACATGGGGTTGAACTTGCCTGCCCCCAGCAGTTCCTCGACTTGGTCATACAAGAGGACCAAGTCACCCTCAGCATACTATCGAGGGTAGATAGACTTATCATACTCGACCTTAACATGTCATTTATTTTCTTCAATAGCCTTAGAGGCATCTTGACGCTACTCATCTAGACTCTCTAGGTGTACGAGGCATTATTCGAGATCGTAAGTTTCAGGTAGGAGCTTAATTTTCAATCTAAGAGAAGAGATTTCACATTCAATAGGTAGGATCGACTCCACACCGTGTACTAACTGAAAAGGAGAAAAACTAGTGGAAGTCTTAACCAAGGTTCGGTATGCCCAAAGTGTCGGGTAAAGAATGAGATGGCAGTCAGACATGCTTTGGCTGATAGTTTTCTGTAAAATGGTCTTGAGAGACTTGTTCACGGCCTCTACTTGTCCATTTTCCTAGGGGTATTAAGGAGAATAATGACCATGTTTAAATGCCATTTTCTATGCTAAATCTTTGATCATTTCATTCTAAAAGTGACTACCATGATCAGTGACAATCTCACTCAGGATTCTGAACCGGGCTATAATTTGATTGAACACAAAAAATGCATCATTCTTACCATCATATTTAATTGTAGGCATGGCCTTAACTCACTTAGTAAAGTACTCTACGGCCACAATAATATGTTAATTCCCCCCAGCCAAAGTTGGGTTTCAATCCACAAAATCCACCCCCCACTTGGTGAAGGGACCAACGGTAATGACCGGGTGAAGAGGGGTTGGATGCAAGCACATCTTTCGAGTGAATACCAAGCAAAGGTGACACTTCTTGACCGCTTCGACGCAATATTTAAAAATATATGGCTAAAAATAACCGGCTCGCAAAATCTTCTGGGTTGTTGCAAGCCCAGATAGATGACCACCACAAGCCCCACTGTGGCAGTCATTAATAATAGAATCATCCTCCTCGTGATTCAAGCAATGACGCAATATATTATCCACACCTCGGTGATACAAAGTGTCATCGATAATAAGGTAGTTCTTAGCTTGATATCGCATACGTCGTCGATCGTCTCTCGAAAGGTGTTGAGAGAACTTCAAGGTTTGAAGATAGATCAAAATGTCTCCATACCAGGGGTTTGAAGATGAGACAAGGAAAATGTGTTCATCTGCAAATGAATCGACATGAATAACATCCTAATATAACCAAGGGAAGTTCGATATTAACTCAGCAAAAACTAGTGACTTCTTGGATTTTGTCAAAGAAAAATCGAGATCAAACTCTTGTAAGATGACAATCCATTTATTATAGTTTCCCCCTATGATACGCCTATTAAGGACGTATTGAAATGGATTGATGTCAGCAACTACAGTCATTTTTAAAATCAATATATAGTGTCATAATCTTTGAACTGCATGTACGGAAGCCAAAGCTAACTTCTCAACATGAGAATACTTGAGTTCAGGACCGAATAAGTTTCGACTAAGATAGTAGACGACATGCTCATGGAGCTCATCATCCTTCTGAACTAAAACCATACCAAGTGTCCCTTTGGACACGGTTATATAAAGAAAATAATCTATGGTGTAGTCTGGAGGCTTCAGTAGAGGCGTCGATACCAAGGATTTCTTAAGAGCATTGAAGGATTATTGGGCTCGCTCATCCCATATAAACAAAGTGTCCTTCTTCAAGAGACATATGAAACCCTTAGTAATATTGGCATAGTTTACTATAAACCAACGTTAAAAGTTGGCTTTCCCCTGTAAACCTTGAAGCTGACGAATATTGCGCAGGGGAGGTAATCGAAGTATTTCCTCAACCTTTAAAGGCTCCACTATGATCTCAATCTCAGAGACTAAGAATCCTAAAATACTACCCGACCTAACGCAAAAGATGCACTTATGAGGTTTCAAACGAATGTGATAATAGATACATCTCTCAAAAAATAGTTGAAGGTGGGTAGAGTGATCCACTCTCATGCGAGAGTGAGCAGTGGGATCATTGAGGCTTCAAATATATGCTTGAGATCATGAAAAGTGAAGTTCATGGCTCGTTGGAAGGCTACTCTGGCATTTTTAAGGCCGAAAGGCATTTTCCGATATGCAAAAGTACCCCAAGGACAAATAAATGTCGTCTTATGTTGATCCTAGGGTTTAATCTGAATTTGGTTGTATCCTGAAAATCTATCCATAAAAGAAAAAACCTCACTTCCTGCACACTCATCGAGAATCTGACCAATGAAAGGTGTCAGGAAGTTGTCTTTAGGATAATCCTTATTCATGTCTCAAAAATCCATACACACCCGGATGTTTCCTTGCTTCTTATTCATGGGAATGGGGTTAGATACCCATTTAGTCAAGGGAACTAGGTAGATAAAGCCTGCATTAAGCAGTTTCTCCACCTCTGCCTTAATAGCAGGGGCCTTCCTAGGATTAACGATTATAAACCGTTGTCGAATAGGTTTAGAATATGGGTAGGTTTTAATCTCATGTTCGACCATTCAAGGGTCGATTCCTGGCATATCTTCATATGGCCAAGCGAATACATCATGGAATTCCTTGAAGAGCTCAGTGTAGATCTGAATTTCTTCAAGCGAACAATCTGCATTGATATATACATTTTCAACTTTACCAGTAATACAAGAGATTTTGATCATGACAGTAGGAGAAATACAAGCTATGTTTCCTTCGGCATGAATGCCATGCTTATCAAGTGGAACTATGGAGTGACCGACTATCTCGCTCAAGGTAGATCTAAAATCGTCTTGTTCGATCCTAGAAAGCTCTAGGAGGAGGTAAGAGAGATGATGCATATCATCCCATGGCCTATAAGAATAATTCATGGCCTCTATGATTTCTTCATCCAAAGGTAAAGTATCATCGAGGCAATCATGTGAGAAAGACGATGAAGTGGCCCATATGGGCAGGAGAACATGATTCTCCTTGTCCGTCTATGAGGGGATGATATCTGGGTAGGCAGTAGAGTTGAGAACATCCTGATACGTTATCTCTACTGCCGACAATGGAATCGTCATTCCAATATGTGACTCACCTTCACAAGAGAGGGTCGGGGAAGGTAGGGTCCAAGGATTGTTAAAATACAAAGTGTGGAAAGAAAAATACCTCATTGACGAAGCAGACATATTAGACATGGTGTAGATATGATGAATTGATGCCACAAAATCAAAGGTACCCATAAGGGAGGAATACATTCCGACACCAATATCCTCAGTTTTCGACTAAGAATTGTCGATCATGGGGATCGAAGGTCCAACTAATGCATTGGGGCTAGCGTGTGCAAAGGAAAATCGATCGATCGTCATGATTTTCTCATCTTGAGGAAAACATAAAGTATGAAAAATGGATGATACGACTTTAGTCATAGCATAAGTCCAGTTACGACCTAGTAATAAGTTATATTCAAGGGGCGCATCAACCACCTCGACATCCACCTCCATCCTCTTCCCACCTAACTGGACCGGAAAGGTAGGAAGAATACCATGGGGACAGAAATAATGACCATCAAAAGAGGTCAACATGGTGGGATATTGAGACATGGTTGGAGAGCCAATGGCTTTCCAACAAGTTAGGGACATCAAACACGTTGCAGCACCTTCATCAATAACAATACGTTTGATGGTATACTTTGAGTAATCCACGTGGATTTGGAAGGACACATGGTAAGGTAAGAGAGGCTTCACAACCGTGACATCAAACTTGATAACCTTAGATCCACAAGGGTCTATAGATTATAATGCAGATAACAAGGAATTCCTCTATNTGGGGATCGAAGGTCCAACTAATGCATTGGAGCTAGCATGTGCAAAGGAAAATCGATCGATCGTCATGATTTTCTCATCTTGAGGAAAACATAAAGTATGAAAAATGGATGATACGACTGCAGTCATAGCATAAGTCCAGTTACGACCTAGTAATAAGTTATATTCAAGGGGCGCATCAACCACCTCGACATCCACCTCCATCCTCTTCCCACCTAACTGGACCGGAAAGGTAGGAAGAATACCATGGGGACGGAAAGAATGACCATCAAAAGAGGTCAACATGGTGGGATATTGAGACCTGGTTGGAGAGCTAATGGCTTTCCAACAGGTTAGGGACATCAAACACATTGCAGCGCCTTCATCAATAACAATACGTTTGATGGTATACTTTGAGTAATCCATGTGGATTTGGAAGGACACATGGTAAGGTAAGAGAGGCTTCACAACCGTGACATCAAACTTGATAACCTTAGATCCACAAGGGTCTATAGATTATAATGCAGATAACAAGGAATTCCTCTATGAAGGAAACATATGGAATACCTCCAAATTCGACATCGCGCAAGGGGTTTGACCTAGATTCTCAACAATAGAGTAATTTTTGGAAGCTCTATCATTAGGGTTGTGGGTAGAGAATTTGAGTACTCCTTTCGGAATATGAGGTGGAGACTCTGAATTTTTGATCTATAAAGGTGTATCTGGAGGAGGGGAAAACTCTAGACCTGGAACAGCCTATGAATAATTATAGTCGAGAGACCGAGTTGCTACATTAACCTGAGACTTGACCATATTGATGCATAGACAGTCATAGTCTTGCGCCGGTGGGTTTTGACTCTCACTCGCTTCATTTTCGGCATTAGAGGAGCTCAAGGCCATGTGTTGATTATGAGGAAAAGGATTAGTCAACACAGCGGGCGGTAGAGAAAAAATCTTTACAGCTTCCTCCAGTTTGGTGCACAAGTGGGTAAGGTGATCATCAGTACAAAGCTTACAAGGGAATTTAACATTCCGCTTCTCTTTCTTGCTCTCACCAGCATTAACCTTCAATCTATCATTATTATCATTTTCCTTGGGTTTATTATCATTCCTCCCACCCTTACAATTGTTACCGCGTCATTTCCTGTTATTCCCTCCTGGTTGTTGGTTACCATTCGAGTTAGTCGGTGATTGCACATAATATACATCCACCGACTGAGTGGGAGTGGAGGACACAGACGAAGCTTGTCCTCCTACAGACTGTCTTAGAGATAACTCTTTCAAATGGCTTGTAACCAATTCTATAGATTTAACATTTGCGTATCCTATAATTCCATTGGCTTGAGGTTCGGGCTTCTGTCTCGGGTCGTAGTTCGACCTCGGTTCCTTGGGAAGAATTTTGTATAACATCCCAGACTGAGCATATATGATATCTAATTATTGGGCTTTGAAAATCGCTTCCTCTTCAGATGTTACCCCGGATGTAGAGACATCCTTCGAAATATAAGGCAGTAAAGACTTAAGAAACCATTCCAAAATGAACTCTGTAGAAATGTAGGCTTTGATCAACCTCTTCCATCTACGCCACTCTTGGATGTGATCTGAGATATGAGTAGCTTTGTCCTGGTGTAGGGCCGACATAAGTTCTATGCTAAAATCGTAACGAACCGGCAATTGGAAGTGGTTGAGAAATACTAAAACCATCTGGTTAAAGTTACCGTATGTCCCCTCAAGTAGCTCTATATACCATTTCACCGTGACTCCCATGAGATTGTGTTGAAACAATCTTAAACGAATAGAATTGTCGTTAAGGGAATTGGAAGAGCACCAAAGATGAAAATTAGTGACGTGACTCAAGACTTGAGATATAAAAAAAAACAAATCCTAAGGCCAACTAACAATCAAAGATCACACTAAAATAAACAAAAAGGCCAATATGCACACAAACAAGATAAAGTTGTTGAAAGGGGCCTCCCTCCCTAAAGTAGGTATGCCTCGCCAAAGAAGGGCCTGAGACTCCCTTCAAAAGATCGAAGGTATCAGAATCAGTTATAAGAGCCCTCGTGGGCTTAACAACCAGTCGGTCAGATCCCCCCGGAGAAGTAATTCTCCATAAAGGTTGTGTTTTGTCCGACCCTTATCTAACTCAGGGTACCTGCAGAATAACCCCTGCAAGTAACCTATGTGGCTACCTATGTCAAGAAACTAAGCCACAATGATATAACCAATGTGCAGGCGAACAGTCGTAAGTCAAGTCCATCGTATGGGTAGGGTAACAAAGCTCAAAATCTCAAAAGCACCACCTCTCATAGAGGTAAAGGTACTATTAAGACCCCATATACGAATACATCCCCAGAAATATCTCTGACGCTGAGAAGGTGTTGGAGGGATATCTTGTCAACTGACTTTGTGCGACCTCGTGCTTAAATCCAGTGTGAGCGGAGCCTCCTAACGTCACCAATTATACAATGGATTTCACCACTCCCTTAGCCAAACACATGTGTTGAGTTTAATATCCTTGGAGAATTTTACTCACAAAATCCTATTCCAAGGCTCTAAATCTTAAGCTAGTTTGTGCACCCTGAAGAATAAAATCGTTTCTAATCAATTTTAAATTTATCAGCATTACTTTTAGTGGCTTTGTTTACTCAAAAGGTGTGTTTGTGAAATTGATGATGTTATGACTCATCAAGTATAAGAAATGAATATGAATATAATGCAAAGTCCTAACTTCAATTCTTGATAAATGGTAAGCTTTTCAAAAATGCAATTTTCAATTCAACTCTACAATTTCAAATAAGATGCAATCTTTCCATACATGTATCAAGATCAATAATAAGCAACCAAAAGATCAAATGCCATAATGAAAAATGTATTTTTTTTTATTTTCAATATAAATAAATGAAAATGCAAGGACTGAACAACATATTGATATATAATCCCTACTGTAAGAAAAAAGAGGAAAACCAAGCAGGATACCAAGAAGAAAACACTCAGCCCAAGATGCAAGGATAACCAATAAAAAAAATGATGAGAAAGAAAAACCGCCCGAAAATTCAGCCAAAGAAAGGTTTCCTATCACTCTGCGGGCACTTAACAGTTATAAGAGAGACCCAAGAAGACTTAGCAACCATCAAAACTTACCCAACAAACGCCAAACTCAGCAAACAAGCAAACAAGGATGATGTGCGTGACTGTTTAAGAAAAAATTGTGTATGTACGCGCCCTATAGAATGACAGCTCGCGTATGTACGGGTCTGTCAAGGGAAAACCCGCATATATGTATTAAAACACTGCCAGGTTAAGGATAAGGCCAAGAAACTCAGACTCAAAATGAAAATAGGTTGTCAAGCAATCAGACGACAAGAAACTCAAGATAACCGAGATCAATCAAAGGAGAAAAACACTCCAAACCCTGAAAATAATGTTCCCTCCCCAGTATGGTCACCAATTTTGTTATGAGGAAAATCACTCTATGGCATGGGGTAAACCACAACAGATGGAAATGACTACATAAATCAACTCTAATCTTAAGTATGTTATATAAAAAAACATGCTAACAACACAAGATAAAGAGCCTACCTCGTCCAGACGTTCGATGAAGTCCATCGTTGAGCACTTGACTCAAAGCTATACACCTACAACTTTTCCTCAACAACCAATATACACAAGCATATGGTGACAATATATAAAGTTAGCACATATAATAGCATAATCCATCAATATTCATAAAAAATACGTCCATGGAATAATAATTCAAATATTTTCAAGACATTAATTGGATGAGAAAATAGTATTTCTATTAAAATGTAATCAACAGAAGTGTATGAATGACAAACTTTTGTGTTGGCACGTTCGAAACCGAGAAACTAAGTCCCTTCCAGCTGGGCCTCCACCACTTCAATCCTCCACCAAAGGAAAGATCATATAAGAGAGACAATGAGGTTCTCCATCAAATAGGGAAGATCTTGGGGGTTGAAAAATGTGTTCTGACTTTAAAGGAAAAAAGGATGCAGACTCAATATGAAGTGAATAATTTCTCTAGAGTAACTTTCCTCTCAAAGTTGAATTCTTCTCCTCTCTTCCGTAGATGGATACGACCCATTTATAGCCTTCAAATGGAACTGAAGGGCCGATTCGAAATGTTTCCAGTATATGGAAGGTCAAGGATCATGGATCTCGTGATGTGACATGGAAACCGGACACCATTTTTTTTTATTTTGGGCACAAACCCCGATGTACATGGGTTGTAATGGTGCAACTTGCTTATACACATGTTGTATAGTTGTTAGGGTGCATATATGTGGAAAAATATGTTTTTTAGCTCTGGGAATTGCAAAAGGGGACTTCAAGTCTACATAGGGAAATGGAAAATGTCTTCTGAGCAAGTTGCATGGAGTGAGGCAAATCTTGCTATAACATATGGTACCAAGACATCTTCATCGGGGCTATGAACACTCGTGAGAAGCAAATCCATTTTAAGAAAAATAGATAGATTACACAAGTTTATATATATGTCTACTTATCATAAAACTCCATAGTTATATATTTGCTATTCAGTAGTATGAGGATAGTATAAATTAAATTATCCCTATTATGGATTCATTTCTTAAAGATAGATAGATATTGAGTACTCAAAAATTTTGCATTTATTCTATTAAATGTGTCTTATGTGGTACCCATAAGGCCTTACAATAATTAAATATTTTATGAAACTTGTATGACCACAGGTCTGGTAGGTGGAGGTGTGTGTATCACATCTGATAACTTTACGCTTTTTAGAAAGCAAAGACTCAAAATACGATGGTAACTTCAACAAACGGCGAGACCTATGAGGAAGTGGGTCTGGCTCCATGATGACTAAAGACTTGAAATATAAAAAAAACAAATCATATGTCCAACTAACAATCAAAGAGCACACCAAAATAAAGAAAAAATCCAATATGCAGACAAACAGGATAAAGTGGCTGAAAGGAGCCTCCCTCCCTAAAGTAGGTATGCCTCACCCAAGAGGGACATGAGACTTCTTTCAAAAGATCATAGGTATCAAAATTAGTTATAAGGGCCCTCGTGGGCTTAACAACCATTCGGTCAGATCCCCCCCAGAGAGGTAATCCTCCATAAAGGTTGTGTGTTGTTTGACCCTTATATGACTTAGGGTACCTGCAGAATAACTCTTGCAAGTAACCTATGTGGCTACCTATGTCAAGCAACTAAGCCACCACAATATAACTAATGTGCAGGTGAAAAATCGTAAGTCAGATCCACCGTATGGGCAGGGTAACAAAGCCTGAAATCTTGAAAGCACTGCCTCTCACAGAGGTAAAGGTACTAGCAAGATCCCTATATACAAATAGATCCTCATAAATATCTCTGATGCTAAGAAGGTATTGGAGGGATATCTCCTCAACCGACTTCGCATGACCTCATGCTTCACTCTGGTGTGAGCGGAACCTCCCGACATCACCAATTATACAATGGATTTCACGACTCCCTTAGTCAGACACATATGTTGAGTTTAATAGCCTTGAAGAATTTTACTCACAAAATCATATTCCAAGGCTTTAAATCTTAAGCTAGTTTGTGCACCCTAAAAAATAAAATCGTCTCTAATCAACTTTAAATTTATCAGCGTTACTTTTAGTGGCTTTGTTTACTCAAAAGGTGTGGTTGTGAAACCGATCATGTTATGACTTAGCAATTAAAAGAAATTAATATGAATATAATGCAAAGTCCTAACTTCAATTCTCAATAAATGGTAAGCTTTTCAAAAATGAAATTTTCAATTCAAATCTACAATTTAAAATAAGATGCAATCTTTCCATACATGTATCAATATCAATAATAAGCACCCAAAGATCAAATTCCATAATGCAAAATGTATTTTTTTGTATTTTCAATATAAAGAAATGAAAATGCAAGGACTGAACAACTGCTTGATATATAAGCCCTGCAGTAAGAAAAAAGAGGCAAACCAAGTAGGATACCAAGAAGCAAACACTCAGCCCAAGATGCAAGGACAACCAATAAAAAAAATGATGAGAAAGAAAAACCACCCGAAAATTCAACCAAAGAAAGGTTCCCTATCACTCTATAGGAACTTAACAGTCATAAGAGAGACCCAAGAAGACTCAGCAACCATCAAAACTTACCCAGCAAACACCAAACTCAACAAACAAGCAAACAAGGATGATGTACACGATTGTTTAAGAAAAAACTATGTATGTACGCGCCCTATAGAATGACAGCTCGCGTATGTACACGTTTGTCAAGGGAAAACCCGTGTATATGTATTAAAACATTTTCAGGTTAATGAGAAGGCCAAGAAACTTAGACTCAAAATGAAAATAGGTTGTCAAGCAATCAAATGAAAAGAAACTCAAGATAACCGAGAGAAATCAAAGGAGAAAAACACTTTAAACCCTGAAAAGAAGATTCCCTCCCCAGTATGGTTGTCAATTCTATTACGAAGAAAATCACTCTATGGCATGGGGTAAACCACAACAGACGGAAATGACTGCAGAAATCAACTATAATCTCAAGTATGCTAACAAGACAAGATAAACAACCTACCTTGTCCAGACGTTCGATGAAGTCCACCATTGAGAACTTGACTCAAAGCTATATACCTACAACTTGTCCTCAACAACCAATGTACGCAAGCATATGGTGATAATATATAAAGTTAGCACATTTAATAGCATAATCCATCAATATTCATAACAAATATGCCCATGGAATAATAATTCAAATATTTGCAAGACATTAATTGGACGAGAAAATATTATTTCTATTAAAATGTAATCAACAGAAGTGTATGAATGACTCGTGTCGGCACGTTCGGAACCGAGAAACTAAGTCCCTTCCAGCTCGGCCTCCACTAGTTCAATCCTCCACCAAAGGCAAGCTCATATAAGAGAGACAATGAGGTTCTTCATCAAATAGGGAAGAGCTTGGGGGTTGAACAATGTGTTCAGACTTAAAAAAACAAAGGGATGCAGACTCAATATGAAGTGAACAATTTCTCCAAAGTAACTTTGCTCTCAAAGTTGAACTCTTCTCCTCTCTTCCACAGCTTGAATATGGCCCATTTATAGACTTCAAATGGAACTAAAGGGCCGATTCAGAACATTTCCAGTATATGGAAGGTCAAGGATCATGGATCCCGTGACGTGACATGGAAACCCGACACAATTTTTTTATTTTGGGCACAAAACCTAATATACGCGGGTTGTAATAGTGCAACTTGAGTATACGCATGTTGTATAGTTGTTAGGGCACCTATATGTGGAAAAATATGTTTTTAGCTCTGGGAATTGCAAAAAGGGACTTCAAGTCTACATAGGGAAATATAAAAGGCCTTATGAGCAAGTTGCATGGGATGAGGCAAATCTTGCTATAGCATATGGTACTGAGTGATTTTCATCGAAGCTATAAACACTCACGAGAAACAAATCAATTTTAAAAAAAAGAGATAGATTATACAAATTTATATATATGTCTACTTATCATAAAACTCCATAGTTATATATTTGTTATTCAATTGTATGAGAATAGTATAAATTAAATTATCCCTATTATGGATTCATTACTTAAAAATAGATAAATATTGAGTACTCGAAAATTTTGCATTTATTCTATTAAATATGTCTTAAATATTTTGCAAATAATGAAGACCATATTATTATTATT
>JASDQU010306598.1:32812-43984 GCA_032191745.1 Picea mariana | reverse complement strand
AAGAAAAACCACCCGAAAATTCAACCAAAGAAAGGTTCCCTATCACTCTATAGGAACTTAACAGTCATAAGAGAGACCCAAGAAGACTCAGCAACCATCAAAACTTACCCAGCAAACACCAAACTCAACAAACAAGCAAACAAGGATGATGTACACGATTGTTTAAGAAAAAACTGTGTATGTACGCGCTCTATAGAATGACAGCTCGCGTATGTACGCGTTTGTCAAGGGAAAACTCGTGTATATGTATTAAAACATTTTCAGGTTAATGAGAAGGCCAAGAAACTTAGACTCAAAATGAAAATAGGTTGTCAAGCAATCAAATGACAAGAAACTCAAGATAACCAAGAGAAATCAAAGGAGAAAAACACTTTAAACCCTGAAAAGAAGATTCCCTCCCCAGTATGGTTGCCAATTCTATTACAAAGAAAATCACTCTATGGCATGGGGTAAACCACAACAGACGGAAATGACTGCAGAAATCAACTATAATCTCAAGTATGCTAACAAGACAAGATAAACAACCTACCTTGTCCAGACGTTCGATGAAGTCCACCATTGAGAACTTGACTCAAATCTATATACCTACAACTTGTCCTCAACAACCAATGTACGCAAGCATATGGTGATAATATATAAAGTTAGCACATTTAATAGCATAATCCATAAATATTCATAACAAATATGCTCATGGAATAATAATTCAAATATTTGCAAGACATTAATTGGACGAGAAAATATTATTTCTATTAAAATATAATCAACAATAGTGTATGAATGACTCGTGTCGGCATGTTCGGAACCGAGAAACTAAGTCCCTTCCAGCTCGGCCTCCACTAGTTCAATCCTCCACCAAAGGCAAGCTTATATAAGAGAGACAATGAGGTTCTTCATCAAATAGGGAAGAGCTTGGGGGTTGAACAATGTGTTCAGACTTAAAAAGACAAAGGGATGCAGACTCAATATGAAGTGAACAATTTCTCCAAAGTAACTTTGCTCTCAAAGTTGAACTCTTCTCCTCTCTTCCACAGCTTGAATATGGCCCATTTATAGACTTCAAATGGAATTGAAGGGCCAATTCAAAACGTTTCCAGTATATGGAAAGTCAAGGATCATGGATCCTATGACGTGACATGGAAACCCGACACAATTTTTTTATTTTGGGCACAAAACCTGATATACGCGGGTTGTAATGGTGCAACTTGAGTATACGCATGTTGTATAGCTGTTAGGGCACGTATATGTGGAAAAATATGTTTTTATTTCTGGGAATTGCAAAAAGGGACTTCAAGTCTACATAGGGAAATATAAAAGGCCTTATGAGCAAGTTGCATGGGATGAGGCAAATCTTGCTATAGCATATGGTACTGAGTGATTTTCATCGAAGCTATAAACACTCACGAGAAACAAATCAATTTTAAGAAAAAGAGATAGATTATACAAATTTATATATATGTCTACTTATCATAAAAATCCATAGTTATATATTTGTTATTCAATTGTATGAGAATAGTATAAATTAAATTATCCCTATTATGGATTCATTACTTAAAAATAGATAAATATTGAGTACTCGAAAATTTTGCATTTATTCTATTAAATATGTCTTAAATATTTTGCAAATAATGAAGACCATATTATTATTATTATTCAGAGGTATTATTATTTAGCTTGCTTTTATTTGGTTCTTTTAAATTTTTATTTTACTTCCTATTTAAATTAAAGTTTCCATAATAAGATTTATTCCAAATTAGAAGGTGGTTCAGTGCCTTCATAACTCATCTGGATCACGAATATATGGATCTGGACATAAGTCATGCATTATAAAAGTAATACGATATCTGATATACATATACATTCTTTTTACATATTGGATGATTGGATTCTAGATTCATTCTAACTTTGTCTATTGTAAATCCTTAGGATATCAATGCAAAATCTTTCGACTATAATGAGTTATTTGTTTCCGCACAAAAACATTACTCTCTTATCGCCAAGTCATTTTCCTTCACCTCTACATATTAGCTTCATACTATGAATTCTTAGTTTCAAAGATAAAATAAGCCCTTCTATTTTTATCATTGGTTGCAGTATATTCTGGTAAGTTTTTATTATGCTTTCCTCTTTACTGGTTATCAATTCTAATCTTGAAAAAATTGCAAGAAAAGGTTTTTTTTATTCGATTTAGGTATAATGGAGAGAAGAGGAAAATCCAAGCCAGATACAAATGTTAAGACGTATACCATTGTTAATGATGCAAAATTGGTAGTGGGTTCATTTAGGCCAGTGGACTTAAACAAGATGTATAAGCTTGATACTCCTAAACTGTCATTGGATAAGGATTTTATGATAAGGATTTTATGATAGATTTTTAGGAGAATTTTCCCAAGAAAGAAGAAGTAGAACTAGTAGAGTTAATTAGAGACTAGAGCTATGGCCATAACTTGTTCAGAGTCAAGGGAAGCAAACAATAACCCATCACAATGTTTAAATAACCAGATTCTATCATTATCAAAATGTTTTGTAGATTATTTGGAGAATGGAATCCCCAACATTTCAAGTTGGAGTGGTCCCATTATTTCATCATATTGGTGAAAAGGGAAAGAGATTTCACTAGGGTCAAATTCTATCTGCAAATATTTTACAGGCAATTAAGAATTCTTCAGAAGTTCCTCTAGGATTCAAGATTGGATTTCATATATCTACCTATTTAGTTGATGTTGTGATTGTTGTTTCATAATTTCCCTTGATGAAGTGGAATTGGACAATTAATGAAGACCCATTCATATTTGTTGTTCCATTTTATGGAATGGTAGATATAAGAATCATTTTTATGATATTTGTGACCATTTTATGGTACATTTGCATGATTTATTGTTTGGAACACCACCTTCCAGAATTAGTTTAGAGATACGGAAATATTTACAGGGAATATGTGAGTGGTTTCTAGATAATCATTTCACTTATTTTAGGATTTTTGGTTGTGATTTAAGTCCTCATTTATTGCCTACTTGTATCCAAGAAAGGATAGATCTAAAAGAAATAGCCTATCAGATAGCTCTTACTAGTATAACCAAGTCTTTGAGAAAGATCATTAAGAGGCTATGTCCTACTTTTCCCATTAATGTTGGTGTTTATTCTTTGTTGGATCGAAAACATACTAATGTTGAAGCTCACATCTTATAAGAGGTTTGTATCTACAGTGCAGGTATAATCCAGATGATGTTGTCAATGCTTACCTGAAATATGTGATGTACATCGGGGATTAATGTAACATCCCACTCTTGCATGCACCTAATGTGACTTATTCTTATGGACACTTGTGTGCAAGTGATTCGGTTCACTATATGATTGATTGATTCGATTATGGAGCATAATGATGTTTGTGGATTCGATGATATGTTATTTTATGATATTTATATCGATAGGTGCTATTGACTAGTTTTCCTGAGTGTGCAGGACTCTGGACATTTGAGGATGCCGATGCCATAGATGGATCTCCTTGGACTCTGGATCGAGTCAGGGAGCGAACGGTTATGGCTTAATGTTTTGACATTACATATGTGACATATGACTATATATTATGATGTTGATTGATATCGATGACACTTTTTGTTGATGGATGAAGGCTTATGGTAGCTTGCTAACCAGACTCACATTAGGTGTAAAGGGGTCACGCATGAAAACTATATATATTGAGGGAGAGGTGTGGCAAAAGCCCTACCACAGCCTACTAGCACTCATGTTGTGGATCGAACTGTAGGTTAACGATTACCTAGTTCGAGATATCCACGATGTCGTGAGGGCAGACTGTGACAGTCGATCACATTGATTCTAAGGGGTGCGCAATAAGGCAGGGTCCTTATTCCTTAGAGGCCCTTAGTCTCCCACAAGGTCACCTGACGGAGTATTGACTCCAACGGTTTGACGTCTACCAAAATTAGTCAAAAAGGCGAGTGGCACCCTTGGAGCACGTAGTGCGTCTTGAAGGGCACGTCGCGCAAATAAAACAGGAATGCAAGTGAGTGGCACCCTTGGAGCACGTAGTGCATCTTGAAGGGAACGTCGTGATTTTAACTCTGGCAAGTTAATAAACCTAATACCTAGAAAACTATGTCTTCTTAGGACCTGGTCGGCCTTAAAATGAATGATGGTATGAGTAAAGTTTAAAAACTAATTTTTTCTTAAAAACTATCGCCAAGCCTAGTGAACTTAAAACCTAGGTCTAAGTAGAACTTGTGAACAAAAAAAAAACTAAATGGACATATAACAAGAAGGGGGGTAAAGAAAACTCAAACATTAATAATTAAAGTAAAATTTTAATGAAGGATTAAATTATAAAAGGGTAAACTGTTGTTTATATCTAAACTTGCTAAATATGAACTAAGAAGAAAAGGGGAAACTTAAGGAAAATGGGAATGTCTAACATAATAGGAAATCTAGTCTTGGAACCTTTTAATTGTGAACTCAACTAATTTTTAAGAAAGGCATCAATCATTTAAGAATTGTAAGGGAATAAAGGGACATTGATGAGCATTTTTAGGAACGCTTTTAGGTGGGTGAGGGAAATAGGCAAAATTGAATTAATTAATTAATTAATTTCTGGTGCAACTAAGGGATCGGGTGACATGTGTACGGGGGAGGTTTATCCTAATTAAATTTAATAAAAAGAATCTAAAGAGGGTTTGGGGAAACTAATCACTAAGAAAACTCTATAAAAAGGATGGGGGAGGAGGAGTATGGATCACGTTTGGTAGGCGTAAGGTTACATTGCCGATATTTTTCTTGATTGATTTTACTTGGTGAGAGTTGGGATGCCCAACTCGAAAGGTAGTGGTAGCTTGACCTTGCGAAGCGAGTTGGGAGATAGATTATTCTCTGGTTGTGTGAGTGGCCCCTTTGCAGCTCGGGGGGCTCAGGGGGAAGAAGAGTACCCCTAGCGTTGGCTAGGAGGTACCAGTGAGGTCTCTGCTGTTAGAAAGCAGGAGTTGGACAGAGCACAGGCACGAGACAACAACTTCAGACTCTCTGCCTTAGGTTATGGTACACAGGTGTAATTTGCATTTGTACAAGTTGTTAGATTTTATGTGTATGAATATAGATATTGACGCTTATTGTTTTGAGTTATTGTAACTTTAAACGTTAAATTTGATTACATTTATCAGTTCCCTAGATTATTGTTGTAAATTGCAATCAATTCTAAACTATGAAGAAGTTTTCTGGAGAGGAATGCTATCCCATCTGCTAAATAAGCAATGGGCGTTTCACATTATCTCTCTTTATCACCTTTCCATATTTAAACTTTATTGTTACAGCAATTGATTGGCATTCAGATGTTAGATACAATTTATATTCATAGATGCGTTATGGCAGCGAGTATTCCCTGTAAGATATGGCTGAAGTATGTGGTATTTTGGAGGGTTGTTCAATATTTTTGCAATGATAATGATTGTTGGGATTTTTGGAAATCATTTAGTATAAAGAATACTTTAAGGTTGACATGTGTTGCTTGCAATCCTTCTTTCACCCAAAGTGTTAGACAAGACCCCTGAACCTTAGTTCATGGGATGATTAATGAGCTCCTTGAACGAATGCATTGTACTGATGTTTGGTGTCATCTCAATCTCACGCTTTAGGAACACGAGGGTCACATGTTTTTTTAATACTTCTTTATCTCTTGTGTGATGATTAGTAGTGTCGATGAATGACTTAGTTAATCATATCCTTGCGCGCACTGAAATTTTATTGCAACTCATGATGTTAAACCCTATACTCCTAGCGCATAGCGAAACCTTGAACTAAAGACTGATTTAGAGACTTTAGACTACCTACGCATAAATAATTGTGATGTGGTGTTTAAATTTAGACCTTAGATTCCTTGCGCAATGAATTACATGATGATACTCTTGCGAGGGGGCATTTCAGGCGGGAAACTATTTTTCAAATTTGCGCAGAGATCCCGGAATACACAGTCCTTAGTTGTCCAGAAGCTTGAGTCACAGATCTGCTGGTGATTTTATTTATCTTTTCTACAGAGGCACGGTGCTCTGTGGTTTATAGTGTCGACCCAGTTCTCAGTTATTTGTCAGACTCTTGTCCCCTTTTCGGGGAGGGTGGGGTAGCCTTTCTCAATCTTGTAGTTTTGAGGACAGCGCTGGAGTTTACATAGTTGTTAAAACCTTTTAACCTGCAGGTAGCCTTACTAAATCCTTTTGTATTGAGGACAGTGCTGGAGTTACACAGTTGTTTTAAACCTTTTTAACCGACCTTCCCGAGAGTTTTGGGTGCTTTTGGGTTTATTTTAAATTAGAGAGAAGTCTCTTTTAGCTGAGAGGCGCACCTGGGATCTCGGCAGTTTCATTATTGGTTTGCTTTCTTGTCAGAACTAGTGTGTTTCTTTTTGTCTGGCCTCCGAGGCTTTGCGGTTACACATTTGTCTCTTACCATGGATCCAAAGTTAAAAACTCTATTGAACCCGGAGGACGAGGTTATTTGGAGACAAGTTGGGTTGTTTGAGTCAGTGGATAACTTTCAAAAGGAGTCATCGGGAGGAGCACCATTTTCAAAGCAAAAGCTTTCTACCTTGAAAAGTACAACTGGTAAAACCTCTTTTCTTTCTTCGCATCAGCCTGCCTTTCTCATGACAGCTCTTAGCCCCTCTGAGAACTGCAGAGCCAGTTCCAAGCGACCAGTGAGCCTACGGGGCTGCCTTCTACCGCTGAGCTTGCTCTGGGAGGGGTCAAAATACAGGCTATTAAATCCCATTCATTTTTCCATCGAAAGTTGTGGAAGACAAATCAGAAGGCTAAACGTCTAGTTCTAGGCAACGACGTTGGTTTAGAGGATACCTACAGAATGGCTCTCTGCTCCCTTGTTGGCCATTTATCTTATAAATCCCTAAGCAATGACTCTCTAGAGAACTGGATCAAGCTGCATTGGGTTCCCCTCCTAGGCTATACCCCTGAGGTTTTATACCTTACAAAAGGTTGGCTGGGGTTCATATGCAACTCTCCTGAGGATGCATCCCTCTTACTTAGTTTGTTCTGGGTATTGGGGGGCAGTAGTCTGATGCTGAAGCAGTGGAGGATTTCTTTCAATCCAGATACAGAGTTCTTTCAGTTTAGACACCTCTGGGTACTTCTTCCAGGCCTCCCACTGTACCTATGGAATGAAGGTGCTTTAAGGGCCATTGATGACACTTTGGGGAGTTTTATTTCACTGGACCCTAAAGCTCTTAGTTCCCCGGTGCGAAAGATGGGCCGTATACTTGTTGAGGTGGACATTTTCAATGGTTTGTCGAAATCGATCGTGATCGATTGGAGAGGGCATTCCTTTTCCCAGCCACTGGACTATCTTGGGCTGCCATTCTGATGCAACATCTATTGCAAAACTAGACACCTTCGTCGTGACTATAAGGGGAATCGATTGGAGGAGCTATCTGAAGAGGAAGAGCTGTAGAGGAGCCCACCTGAGTATACTGATTTGGACTCCTCCCTGGATTTCTTGCATGGGTCTTCGGGAGCCTCGTCCTCCTTACATGAGCCAGATTCATCTATTACTGGTAAGATTCAGACAGTCTTCCCTCTCTTGTTTAATTCTCTGACTGGGGAGGAGAAGGAAGCCCTTAATCGTTTGAAATGGTTAAGGGCCTCCACTAATCCTTTTAAATCCAACTCTAGTCCTTTTTTCCTTAGTCCTCATTGCTGCACAAAGACACCCTCTGCATCTTGTTGTTTGGCTGATTCCTATCCTGGAACCCTACCTTCGGTCCCTCTGTTTGTTAACCCAGCGCCCACTTCTAAACCTGAGTTAGAGGACCCTATTGTTTCTTTTTCTATGCCTTCTACACTGGCTCAACCTTTAGATAGTCTGTCCTTTCCTTTACAGCCTACACTGGTTCTTCCCCTTCTACTCTCTTCGACAATGAGCCAGTGCCCTCCACTTTCACTGAGGAAGAAGTACCCCTTAACTCAGCTATCCTGCCAGGCTATAAAGAATCTGAGGAGGAGGCCTCTTTACTCACCAAAACCCTTGACTCCTTGTTACCCAGTCATTCTGTCCTCGGGCTCATACAGTCGTTGTCTGTTGTTCTTGGTAAGAAAGCTGTTGTTTCCTCTTCGAAAATTGGCTCAACCTCCTCTTAGTTAGTTGGGAAGGGGGGGAAATCTTTCTCGTGGTCTCGAGGTCTAGCCTCTGAACTGTCGCTTGTCAAAACCTGAAGTTCTCGAAAGAAACTACTTAGTTCGAGTCATTCAGAAGGTGATTGTGTTCCTACTTCCCCTGTTTTAGGGGCCCTTAGAGATTTGAAGGCCCAAGCAAGGGCAAAGTGATGATTTTTCTCTCCTTGAATATCCGAGGTATCAGAGGCACCCTCAAAGATACCTCGGTTCGCAGATTGCTTGATCGTACAAGGCCAGACATTGTGTTTTTTCAAGAGACTCTGTCGGATGAAAAAAAAGCTAGAGACTTCTTACTCCAACTTCGCCCCTCTTGGGCTGCTACTGCTGTAAACTCTTTAGGTTCTTCGGGAGGCTTAATGGTTGCTTGGGATCCAAACCTTTTCGAGTTAAAACCTTTTCTGACTGTCAGTGGTATTTTATTAATTGGCAGCTGTGCATCCACAAAAAAGGAGGTGTCTTTTCTCAATATTTAAGGTCCGTGTAAAGATAGATAGCTCTTCTAGAGTAATTTTGCAAAGAGTGGTTTTCACTCGATCCCAAATATTATCATTGCCGGGGATTTTAATTTCATTCTATCTTCGGAAGAAAATTGGGGCGGTTCATTCGTTCCAGGCACTGTGGAATTGTTTCTGAGTAGCCTACTGTCGTCTTTGAAACTGGTCGATTTAAATCCATCCAAATTGACCCCCACGTGGCGTAATGGGCGAGCAGGTCCTCATGCTATGGCAAGAAGACTAGATAGATGTTTAATTTCTGAAGTGTCTGTTTCTTCCCTGGGCCTCTCCAGGGCATGGGTTGATTACCCTTTTATCTCAGATCATGCTCCTCTTTTAATTCAATTTGAAAATTCTCCGGTTTACAAGCCCTTTCCATTCAAATTTAATTCCTTGTGGTTGCAGGAGCCCGATTTTGTAAACCTAGTGCAGAATATATGGAGCGATCCTCGTTTCCTGTCAGAGGAAAATAGTCAACAACGCATGGTATGGAAGCTCAAAGAATTAAAATTTCACACGAAGAAATGGTAGTCTGAGCTCGCATTAATGAAATCGAAGTCAGTCGAAGGCTGGGAATCCGAAATTAGCAAACTGTTAATGAAATCTGTTGATGGACCGTTGTCTTTGGAGGATGAAGGTTATCTTCGAGTGCTGGAATATAACAGAAATAACCATTTGCAGGGGGAGGAGGAGGCATGGTGCCTACACAGCAGAGTAACTTGGATCCAGAGTGGGGATTCAAATACAACTTTCTTCCATAAGATGGCAGGGGTTAATAGAAACCGTAAGCATATTCAGGAAGTCAAATCAGAAGCTGGAATTAAAATTTTGGGACAGAATGCGATTAAGGAAGCGGCAGTGAATCATTTCAAATATTTCTTTAAAGCAAAAGAAGGAACAAATTATGCTGAAATGGTGAGGATATCTAGCCTTTATCCTAGGATGGTTACGGAAGAGGAGGCTGATTCACTTTTTAGACCTGTTACATTGGAAGAAATTAAGTCTATTCTGGTAAAATTCAACAGAGACCGAAGTCCGGGTCCAGATGGGTGGACTTCAGAGTTTTTTGTTTATTTCTTTGATTTGGTTGGTAATGATCTCCTTGAAATGGTGGAAGATTTGAGGAGGAAAGGCAAACTCTGTGGAGGCCTTAACTCTACCTTCTCGGCTCTGATTCCGAAGGCCAACAAGCCGGACTCTTTTGATGATTTCCGACCCATTTTGCTATGTAATATTATCTACAAAGTGATCTCAAAAATCCTTGCAAATCAGATTAAACCCTTTCTTTCAAAGTGTCTTTCTTATGAACAGCTTGGATTCTTAAAGGGAAGAAGAATCCAGGAAGCTATTGGCTCTGCACATGAAACACTTCATAGCATTAAAAAAAAGAATATCAAATCCCTGGTATTAAAATTAGACCTCAAAAAGGCCTACGAAAGTATTGACTGGGAGTACCTTAGAGTGGCCTTACTCTCAGTTGGTTTTGGGACAAAGCTCTCGGATTGGATAATGTGTTGTGTTACAAGTGCAAAATTTGCAGTCCTGATCAATGGTGAGGCAACTGATTATTTCAAGAGCTGGAGGGGTCTTCGTCAGGGATGCCCGTTGTCCCCCTACCTTTTTATATTGATGATTGAAGGTTTAAGTCTGCTGCTAGCAAAGGGATTGGTAAATAAAAGTATTTTAGGTATTCTGGTCACACAACTTCATAAACTTGTCCATCTAATGTTTGTCGATGACATCCTGATAATGTCAAAAGCAATTCTAGGTGAGTGGCACTATATTTTGGACATTCTTCGAGTTTTCTGTTCGGTTTTTGGTCTATGCATTAATACAGAAAAATCTATTATTCACTATTGGGGGCTAGATGACGTGGAAATCGAGCTCTTTAAAGCCATCCTCCCATTTTCCTTTGTTGATTTAAATGTGGGCTTCAAGTACTTAGGCTATTATTTAAAGCCAGGAGCAGCAAAGTCGACCGAGTGGAGCTAGTTAGTGACAAAATTTGAGAGAAAGATCGGTTTCTAGTGCAACAATTGGCTCTCTTTGGGTGGTCGGTTAATCTTGGTTAAATCAGTTTTGGAGAGCCAATGTGTTTTTTGGATGTTGTTGGAACGAATCCCAACATCCATCTTGAACCGCATTCGGCAACTTTGTTTTTCCTTTTTATGGGGTGGTCAAAAAGTCAACCACCACTATCATCTTTGTAGATGGGACCTTCTTACTAGACCGAAACATTGTGGAGGGTGGGGTCTCAGAAACTTGTCCACTTTCAACATAGCTTTATTGGCAAATTCCCTCTGGAGGGAACTAACGGTGGATAGCATCTGGAAAAGGATATTAAAGAATAAATATTTGGGGGGTTCTTCCTTTGTTGACTGGCTCAAGAAACCTTTTCAGCAGAATTGGCATTCTTCCATTTTTTGGAAAGGTTTGACAAAAACATTCCTGTCTTATTACATTGGCTTCGGTGGAGAGTCAGTTCAGGAAAATCGATT
>JASDQU010306598.1:4686-27663 GCA_032191745.1 Picea mariana | reverse complement strand
ATTATTCAGAGGTATTATTATTTAGCTTGCTTTTATTTGGTTCTTTTAAATTTTTATTTTACTTCCTATTTAAATTAAAGTTTCCATAATAAGATTTATTCCAAATTAGAAGGTGGTTCAGTGCCTTCATAACTCATCTGGATCACGAATATATGGATCTGGACATAAGTCATGCGTTATAAAAGTAATACGATATCTGATATACATATACATTCTTTTTACATATTGGATGACTGGATTCTAGATTCATTCTAACTTTGTCTATTGTAAATCCTTAAGATATCAATGCAAAATCTTTCGACTATAATGAGTTATTTGTTTCCGCACAAAAACATTACTCTCTTATGGCCAAGTCATTTTCCTTCACCTTTACATATTAGCTTCATACTATGAATTCTTAGTTTCAAAGATAAAATAAGCCCTTCTGTTTTTATCATTGGTTGCAGTATATTCTGGTAAGTTTTTATTATGCTTTCCTCTTTACTGGTTATCAATTTTAATCTTGAAAAAATTGCAAGAAAAGGTTTTTTTTATTTGATTTAGGTATAATGGAGAGAAGAGGAAAATCCAAGCCAGATACAAATGTTAAGATGTATACCATTGTTAATGATGCAAAATTGGTAGTGGGTTCATTTAGGTCAGTAGACTTAAACAAGATGTATAAGCTTGATACTCCTAAACTGTCATTGGATAAAAGATGTATAAGCTTGATACTCCTAAACTGTCATTGGATAAGGATTTTATGATAGATTTTTAGGAGAATTTTCCCAAGAAAGAAGAAGTAGAACTAGTAGAGTTAATTAGAGACTGGAGCTATGACCATAACTTGTTCAGAGTCAAGGGAAGCAAACAATAACCCATCACAATGTTTAAATAACCAGATTCTATCATTATCAAAATGTTTTGTAGATTATTTGGAGAATGAAATCCCCAACATTTCAAGTTGGAGTGGTCCCATTATTTCATCATATTGTTGAAAAGGGAAAGAGATTTCACTAGGGTCAAATACTATCTGCAAATATTTTACAGGCAATTAAGAATTCTTTAGAAGTTCCTTTAGGATTCAAGATTGGATTTCATATATCTACCTATTTAGTTGATGTTGTGATTGTTGTTTCATAATTTCCCTTGATGAAGTGGAATTGGACAATTAATGAAGACCCATTCATATTTGTTGTTCCATTTTATGGAACAGTAGATATAAGAATCATTTTTATGATATTTGTGACCATTTTATGGTACATTTGCATGATTTATTGTTTGGAACACCACCTTCCAAAATTAGTTTAGAAATAAGGAAATATTTACAAGAAATATGTGATTGGTTTTTAGATAATCATTTCACTTATTTTAGGATTTTTATTGTGATTTAAGTCTTCATTTATTTCTACATATATCCATGAAAGGACAGATTTAAAAGAAATAGCCTATCACATAGCTCTTACTGGTATAACCAAGTCTTTGAGAAAGATCACTAAGAGGCTATGTCCTATTTTTCCCATTAATGTTGGTGTTTATTCTTTGTTGGATCGAAAACATTCTAATGTTGAAGCTCACATCTTAGAAGAGGTTTGTATCTATAGTAAAGGTATGATCCAGATGATGTTGTCAGTGCTTACCTGAAATATGTGATGTACATCAGGGATTATATGCATGAAGAGACTCCTTTTGATATCATTTTTAAAAGGGATAATCATTATAATGATATTTCTGTTAAAAAAAATTGTACACTAAGTTGAGAGGAAAATATAAAATTTGAAACGTTTTCCGATGGAAAACATTCAATCTTTCTGGGAAGAAAGGTGTAGGATTAGTGGCAGAAATGTTAACAGAAGAAACTATAGATGTTTCTAAACATCAAGAGAGACAACAAAACATGATGTCTGAATTGGAAACAAATTTAAATGAACAGAATTCAATTTCACAAGGATTATTGAAAAAATAATCTTCAAAACTAATCTGTATAATCAATAGGGAGATTATTTCAAAGCTAAAATACTCGAAAAGGAAAAATAATCCCCTTCTTTAGGAGGAGGTTTCAAACAGATGGCATTGTTGGAATAAATAAGTTGGAAAAATATAAGTGTCAGAGGAAGGAATAAAGCACTATATAAATAAATTCAAGGAAAGGATGAAGGGGTTCGTGAGAGAGGAATCTGGGCATTACATTGGTTGGACTATTCTGTTATGGTACTAGAAACTTCTTTTTTGAATTTATGAAAATTATTTCTTGTAATATAACTAAACTACTGTGTGGTGATCTAAGGATTTATTTTATTTTAAGACTGTAAATTTTGAAGTGCAACTTATGTATTTCTACTATTGTTTCAATTTAGAATTTGCAGTTTGCATGTATTTAAGAAGTTTTATTGTGTTTGAATGGTGGATACATTTTTCGATACTATTAGAAAAGATGATTAAAATTATTCATTCAATTGCCATAAAACTTTTTATGTTTTAATGAATGCAAATATCAAATATGAGGAAATGAGATCTTACTTTTTTCAGATAACTATTTATCTAAAAAGGTAACTATATTAGTTTTATGAGCTTTAAATCATTAAATAAAATGAATTTATTCTTTCATATCATAATAAATATTTTGTCTTATATTTGGTATCATTTATCCTTGCTCTTATTAGGGGATAGTTATTTAAATTCAATAATAGTTATATTTGCATGTTATATTATTATAGATTAGTTCTTAGTTTACACTAGATTCATTTCATTTTAAATTGGATCAGTTTTTTAGTCGATTTCAAAAAAATCATTTTGGTGGAAATTGGGTCTACACACTGGTGGATATCACCATACCAAACGAATATAGGTCTAATTGGGACCTTTATCAGGTGATATTCCCCTATTACAAGAAGTAATTTTTCTGTGTGTCAACATGTTATTAAAGACTAATTTTGGATTAGATTTCTTCTTAGTTCTTTAGTTGTTTTCCTTCCTTTTGTTGAAAAAGAGAGGCTTCCATAGTAATTAATTTGTACATATGATTAGTATTTATGGTTAAAAATATTACATAATTTTATTTGCATGTTAAGTGAAACTAAATCTAAAATATAATTTAGGCATTGTGACTTTGAACTTTCTATACATGAATGAATCTTTCTAAGGTTCAATGAGATTAAATATGCAAGTTAGCAATTATAACAAATAAATGAATATTTTTAGGTTATGCGATGTTTTAGTGATTCACAACAAATGCATAGTAAAGAGTTGATTCCCATCATATAAATAGGTGATTCACAACAAACAAGGCAACAATACATTACTTAGTCAACTAAATCTCCACATACACTTACTTGGTGAGCTAAATTTCATGATACAAATATATGTATAGACACTCGGATACATCATATGGATCCCAATTGATCAATTCTCCTTGGTTGTAGCATCACCTACCATTTCTTCATAAAGAGGTTCATTCATCCTACTTTATATTTAACCTATTCAGTTTCATTAATGAGTATTTTCTATAATGATATGTTATGAATGTTGTCATGTGCTCCATCTATGTTTGATTTCAAAAATATGAAGTTGTCTTAATTTTATACCTATGAATTCTTAAAATATTCCTTAGATCTCAAATAATCTTTCCTCACATAGATTCTAAGAAAGAAATATATATTCCTCAGATACGGGTGTCCACCTGGCGGCCTCCTCCAATCCCCTCAGCATGCATCATGATGTTCGGACACGCTCCACCTCACCCCCTCCTCATGTGCTTTAAATATCCTCTTTCTCTAAGACATCACTCCATAACTTCCTCCATGGATCTCACTCCCCACCTGCTTGGAAACCTTAATGGCACTCAATTTGACACCCCCTCTTCTTGGCACTTTCCTCTCTTCCACCCATGACCTCTCCACCCATTCTTCCCTTGTCTCCTCCATGAGTTGTCTCTCTGCTCTCCACAGACGGTTCCTTTCTGCTCTTTTCTTAAGGTGGTGACTCTCCTCCCTCGCAGGGCCTAGAAGACCCATTTCCTCTCTCATTCCTCCCCGTAGGTGAGCCACCCCCACCTTGGGGAGAAGTGGTCACAGTGAGAAATCCTCCACAGTTCCTACCCCACCCCTCCTAGCCAACCAAGACGGGTATGACCACTTGGTTCCAGTCTTGTTGTGGTAGCTTCTCAATTATTGGGAAGAAGAGGTCTTAGGCTCCCTCCCGACATACTGTCACACCTCCAAGAACCGTTGGATCTATTTGGTGGTAAAAACCCTCCTCACACGCACCCTCCTCAACCTCATTGGCATCTTCGTTCCAATCCCCCCAGCTCACCTCGCTCACCCCACTCCCCCACTGCTCATCCTCTTCCCTCTGCTCCTCCCTCCCCCGACACTCGTCTTCCTCCCTCTGTGGCCCTCCCTAGCACCTCGATGCCTCAGGAGGCTCCCAGTAATTCATTTGTGGTGACTGATCCAAGAAAGCACAATTTGTTGATGGCTCCCTTCATCAAAAATGCAAGCCTCCAGGTCAAGGATCCAAATTTGGACAGCTCCAGCTCCTCCAGCTACAGCGAGAAATATTTCGGTGGCTTCCCAGTTACTAAATAAATTCCTCCAGATGGCCCCCCCATCGTGACCAACAAACACTCCTGACGCTCAGGCCTCTGTTCTTTTTTTCAGGTTTTTATTTATAATTTGCAAGTTTTTATGGTCTTATGTTAGCAGGAAAACAGACAATTATCTACAAGTTTTTGTAAGCCTAATTTCCCATCAAGGGCAGGCAGAATATTCAAGTCTATTCCCCACCTAGTTTCCCACTAAGGGAAGGCCCAATTTTTGTCCATTCTCAGGGATAATCATTGTTTTTTTACTATATCTATATTGTATTTTTAATAGATTAGTACCTGAACTTACAAAAAAAAAAATAAAGCAAGAAATATATACTAATTTTTCCATATTAACTCCAGATACATCATGGGCCGAGAAGGATCAAATCTCTCAAGGTGCAAACCTTTCCTCGTGAATTTTTCTCAATCTAAAAAAATTCACCTTGAGGAACTTGATCCATCTCAATGCATGATAGATCCAAAGTTAAGATGGAACTATGTTGGTCCTTAATATATAAATAAATTCCATGCGTCAACTCGATTTTGAGCATATAAGGAATTATACATATCCCTCATACTAAGAAACACACCATTAAATGTTTTAACCAAGATCCATCTTAACTTCAAATTTATCATGTGTCTAGAGGGATTGAATCCCTCTAGGTGCAAACATTTTTAAGAGTGAAAAGATTGAGGAAAGGTTTGCACATCAAGGAATTTGATCCTTCTCGGCACATGATAGATCCAAATTTAAGATGGATTCATGGGTTACCGCATAAAAACTTTATATAATCATCAATATGTATATGTATATGTTTTAGATGAATTTGATCATTTTAAATAAACTAAGTATCATTTTTAATTTCGAGAGTACTATCAAGAAGGTCGTACAAATAGTTTTTTTCTCCAACGGTTTTAATGTGAAATTATTAATAGATGAATCACTCTCAAGAAAATAAAGTATAGAACCTCAACTCATAATATGTATTTTGAATTGGTGTGGATTGTGTTATTGTTAAAATAATTTCACTATATGATTTTCACTATCTCGATGTTTTTTTTTAATGATTTGGTGGAATTGACAAATAAGGAAAACTCATAGTCATGTGACACGAGATCGATTTCGACCACCGCTACCACTATAATCTTGGCATACCAACTCAAATGATACTCATGAGAGGCGGGGTCGATTACAACCACCACTACCACTACAATCTCAGAGTACCAACTCAATCGATCTTACACCCTAGGGGAATTCAATATCTCGATGTTGAAATTAATATACAATAATAACAAGGAAACTAGGGTGGGTTCATACTCGGTGTATCTCAATGTTGAAATAAATGTACAAGATCAATTTCCTAGGTATAGTTCTTAAATTAATGCACTTTATTCTAAATATACTTCTTGTAAATAATAACCACGAGGGTATTAAGAGATTCGAACCCGTGACCACCCCAATTCACAAGGGTAGAGATCTCACATCTTGTTCATGACCACTTGAGCTAACCCTCTAGGTTTTAAGATGGTCAATTTAAAAGTATATGCTTAAATGAATGAAAAACAATAATTTACGAAAAATGAAGAAAAATGATAATTATAAATGAATCAATAGATGTCAACTGACTATCTTTCACATATTAGAGCTCATGATAACTTTGAATTCCCCAAAAAATCCAAATCCAATCAAATTTAATTTCAGAATATATAAAATGTAGGGAGGCTTATGTGTGTACTGAATTGCCATGTCTTAAGTCTCACTTCCAGAAATTACGTGAAGGTTGGTCCTCTAACATAATTTTGATATTAATTTAGATTTAATCTTAAAATTAATCATTATTTAGTAATATTATTGAAAGTAATTTGTAATAATTATTCAAAATATTATTGAACCAATTTGCTTTTTGTTTTTTACTATGATTTTTGTTTTTTTTAAGTAAAAAAGGAGGATCCTATTGTATTAAAAGTGCAGTCTTACAATATTGTTTGGAATGCCAATTTCCCCCCCTAAAAAGGAAACCGGGACAGCTGGCTTCCTATGTGACTTGTTTCAAAAGAAAAAAGAAAAAAAACTAGGCTGCCATCTATCCTGCCCGAAGGAAATTAGGACGTATGGAAGCCATTAGTCTAAAATTGTTTCTGAAGATTACTTTTGGTAGCATAAGAAAGTCTAACAGAGCTAGAGCTCTAATTCTAAACAAAACAAAACTTCTAACCATAAACAGTCACAGTAGCAATTACCCGATGGCTTCATCAACTACTTCATTCCTTCCCGATCTGGCTGGAAGTGCGAAGGTCTGTGCGCACGTTGGGCAACGTTGTCCTGGTGACATGTTGGAATATGCATCATACATCATGTCGAGGCACTGGTGGATTTGGAGGGCACGATGTATTTGGTTGTCCACCATGCTTCTTGTTTCAAAAATCAGCACCAGATGTTCTGAGTGTAGGAGTGGAGGCTCCTCTGTTTCTCCATTCTCATGCCCATAGTGTTGTCCTTGTTGAGCTTCCTTCTGGTCCGCTTCCCTTGAGAATTCGTCGACTATTAAATTCACCTTTGCTTCTGCACCATCCGAGAGTTCTTCTTCCACATAGCAAGTGGCAGGTTCCCATGTTGGATCGCCTTCCTTGTGATTGTGCATTGTTTCTGCTGCTCGTGGCTTAGATTCTTCCAGAAACCAGGTTGGTGAATCCCAATTATCAGGAACAATGAAGAGGAGATGTTCCGGAGGAACCTGGATGGGTTCTTCCAGAACAATCTCCTCCACATAGGCCATGGGAGGCATCCTAGGCTTCCTGGTCTTACGGGCTCTCTGCATTCGCGCTATGGAAAGCGCCCTCTCAAAATTCTTTTGTCTCTTCTTGCAGGTGTCAAATGCATACCACGTTGCACCTCTACGAGGCTAGCCTCTTGCCCTCAGCATGTGGATAATTAGGACTATAACCAGAACGTTAACTTGGTGGCTAGCTCTACACCAACTTTCCAAAAGTTCGGACTTCGGCTGATCAACCTCAAAATGCATTGTGTCCCATTCATAGGCGCTAATAAACATGAAGGTGACTGTGACAGACTTGGCCATTAAGGTTATTCCTGTAGTGCCATGAGCATCCATCCTCTTCACACGCATGAGAGGCCTCGTCCCATGGCCTTGGCTACTCGGGCTTGCTCCCATCTTAATGGTGAGGAGATGGGAGCCAGTGACCCATATTTAAGTCTCTTCCCAGCTCTTCACCGCATGGCCAATCTGCTCGACATGTCACCCTATCTGGGGCTGTGATTTTTATTTATTTCTTTTATAGTTAGTGATTGTTTTCAAAGTCTAAAAATATATCAATACAACAAATATTGTAAATAAATGTTGAACTTGTCATAGCTTTGTCTCTACTTCATTTGTATTTTGAAAAAGATTAGACAAAGGATGCAAGGTCGATCCAATAACATATGCTTAGACATGTTGAAACTTAACATATTTAAACAATGTGATGGCATAGTTAAATATGACTTTCAATCATTCATTAGCTTCCATTATTATTCCAGTACTCTCCATATTTTCCTGCATATGATTTGAGAGTAAATAATGTATAAAGTAGCAAAGATGTGGCATATATGCATTGATTTTAGTTCACCACTATATTGATTTTTGATGTGGCATATATCCACTATAAATTCTCTAATGTGTCTTTGTTGTAGAGTCTCGCTATTATTAATTTTAGCATCTTATTATGTAATTCTTTAATTTTATCTCCAATCGAGGTTTTGTTTATTTAGATATCTAATAAATAGTGTAATTTAGGTGGATATATTTACCCTTAAGTTAAAAAAAACTTCCAATAGTTTCTCTCTAAATTACATGAAATAGAGTAGAGAATTAAATACATGAAAGTTATAAATATTTTAAATTAAAATATTATAATACATAGTTTGAAATATATCTATCTCATTAACTATACATTAAATGTGCAAAATATTTTAATTTTTAATAGTCATATTAAGTGGAAAACCAACTCTAAAATTCACTTAACATTATTATTTATAATAATTATTGATGTTGAATTACACTTCACCATGAAAAATATATATATCTACTATGTTAACATACATACCACTATTATACATTTAATATCTACTATGTTATTATATATACCACTATTATACATTTAATGCTTTTAAACATGAATATGAATTTCTTACTTATTGTTTAATATTTTACTATTTTTTAATCTAATTTTTTTTTGGAGAGATAATTATTAAATTTTGGTTTTTATTTGAAAATGAAATTAAATTTTAATAATACTTTGATTAAATCTTTAAAAGTTTGCTAATAATTAATTGTATTTTTTAAATAAATTTTGAATTAAATATCTTTAGAATGTTTTAGAATGTTTTAGTGTTTTCCTTCCCTTTATGGAAAAGAAGAGGCATACATAGTAATTAATTCATATATATAATCGTTTCCTGTGATGATAATTTTATTTGCATCTTAAATGAAACTGAATCTAAAATACAATATAGGTATAATAACTCTGAACTTTCTATACATAAATGAATCTTGTCAATCTTCAATGATAATAGATATGAAAGTTGGTAATTATAACAAATAAATGAAACTTGTTAGATTTAAGTGATATTAAATATACAACTTGGAAATTATAAGAGATTAATTTATATAATATGCAATAAGGTTTTAGCAATATTGAAATGGTTATGTGAACTTGGCATAGCTTTGTCTTTACTTCTTTCATAGTTTGAAAAAGATTACTTATAAGTGAGAAATCCCATAACAAAATCTTATCATATGGTAAAGAGGTGATACATAATAAATAGAGAAATATTACATTACTTATTCAACTAAATCTCATTATACAATTACTTAGTGATATAAAATTCAAGGTCCAAATATATTCGTTACTTATTCAACTAAATATCATCATACAATAACTTAGTGAGATAAATTTCAAGGTCCAAATATATCATACAACTATAGTGTCTCATTTTATCTAATTACTTCTGCAAAACCAGACTTATTCTTTGAGGGAGTTTGCTTGCAAACGACCTGGTTAATAAATGTTATGACGACATTCAGAATATATTTCATTTGATTGTTTAAGTTAAAATATGAAAATAGTTGTATAAATTGCATGAGATATTATTGAATAATGTACATGTGATATTGATTATGATTATTGCATATGTTGTTAACAAGTCTCTTTAGTGAAAGGAAACTTAATGACATGGGTATCGTCAACATGACTCCGGACTGAGCCAGGGAGTAGCTCTAAATTGATGTTTTTTATTATTGTAATTGAATAGATTTATGTCATTACTAACAAGAAATTGTGTTAGTGGATGCAGGCACAGGAATCATGTTTGTCGATCTTACTCACAAAGGAGTAACGGGGTTGTATAGAGACAGACAGGTAATATGGGGAGAGGTGGAACATCATCCCTGATTCCACCTACTAGCACTCCCACCATGGTCGGACTTGAAAAGTGTGGGGCACTTTTGCTTGAGCATTTACACGATGTCATGAGGGTAGATCGTGGACTCAATCACTCATGAGGTAAAGTGAAGAGTGCACAATAATATGGAGGCCTTATTCCTCATCATCCTTTAGTCTCACAATTAGTGTCAACGACAGAGTTAACAGGGTCTCTACATGTTATGTCACTTTCTCAATGCTCAAAGTCGAATGCTTGAAGAGCAGGGCATGCATGGCACCCTTAGCGTTCTTATCAAAACTGAGATGACTATGTAAAAATAAAAGTGAAATTTATCTAAGGGTTGGGTACAGGTAAAAGTGCTTAGTGATTAACGTTTAGTAAAATACTAAATTACATTATGCCTTAGAAAAGAGTCAAGATGTGAATACTTAATAATATGGCTGAAAGTGAAAATGAAAATTAAAATATATCTAGGATTTAAGTTGAGTTAAATGTACATGTTATAAATTAATTAATTTCATGAGATTCAAATGAAACAAAGGGTAAATAGAAAGAGTCATAATTCAAGTTGAGGAAGCAAGCTATAAAAATGGTAGGCTAGTTGTGTTAAGTGGACATCCAATCAAGTTAAACAAGATGGTAAAAATATTCACTTGAAATTTAGTGAATATATCTAGGGAACACCTAAGAGTGATTTTAGGGGAATCCAAGTTGGGTGAGGGAAAATGGAAAAAAATAAAATAATTATTGGAAAATTCTTATGCATACTCACATGTAGGTGACACATGGTTAGGTGAATAATCTAATTAATTCAATTTCCTAATTTACTGGCTTTGCATGTAGTATTAGAATAAAGTTAACAACTTAAAAAGAACTCTTTAGAGTTTTCATTTTTTCATCGTGGTTATTTTTACCCCCATTTGAAAAAGTGATGCGACAAGTAGCACCCCTTTTTTTAGAAGTGGTTAAAATTGTGACTTGTTTGAAATCGCAGCCTTGAGATTCCAAAGAGAACTCTGAAATTGACCCTCCAATCGAAAAGTGATGTTACTAGTAGCACCATTTTTTTTTAACTTAAAACTATGACCTAATTGACCCTTGAATCGAAAAGTGATGCTATCACTTTTTTTGGAGTTAAATTTATTACCTAATTGAAATCGTGACCTTGATCATTGACACCACTGCAAATAAAACACTGAAAAAATGACTCATAAATCTAAATGTGTTATCACTTGATAATTACTTTACTAATTTTATTTTTTTACTAATTTACATTAAGAAAATAATTCCATTGGAAAAATAAATACATTCCTAAACAAATTCTTAATTAAATTGAAAAAAGGAAACACCCATACCTAAACAAATTCTTAATTAAATTGAAAAAAGGAAACACCCATAAATGAATTATTTTTGTTTTTGGTAAAAAAAAAAAAACATATTTTTATTAGAAATAAAGAAAAAAAATAAATCAAAATTTTTTTAATCAAAAAATTCAAAATGGAGTTAAAAAGGAGTAAAATTTAATTT
This sequence comes from Picea mariana, assembly GCA_032191745.1. NCBI lineage: Eukaryota > Viridiplantae > Streptophyta > Pinopsida > Pinales > Pinaceae > Picea > Picea mariana. Next base: position 16,129 of record JASDQU010306598.1, on the reverse strand, counting down.
TTTTTTCAAAATATAAAAAACAAAAAACCCTTAAAAAATTAAATTTAAGAGACAAATTAAAAAGAAGTAAAAACACATTTTATATATATATATGTTTTTGTTTTTTAATTTTTACTAGTATATTTAATAAAAAAATTATGTTTAGGTTTTATGCTAATATTTTAAAAAAAAATTAAATAAAAATAAAAATTATTTTAATTTTTTTATAATAAAAAATTGTGTTTTTAGGTTTTTTTTTTCAATTTTTATCTCTTAAATTTAGATTTTTAAGGGTTGCTATAAGCAAGAATACTTAATTGAACACTTTGTTTGACTTTGGTTCACTTGGCACAGACAAATAAGTTTTAAAGTGGTTCAGGATCACATTTTTAAAAAGTTTCTATTACATTCATTCAACTTTCACGAATTAATTGAGTTTTCTTTACTTTCTAAAAGAAATTTATTTCCTGTCTTATGAACTTGTTTTTATAACATGTTATCATATTTAGTGGCAAAAAACAACTCTGAAGAAACTACAAGCTAGGGTTTGACAGTCGTGATCTCAGCAGCGGACAAAATGGTTACCAAAGGGGGTGGGAGTGGAAGCCCCTCATACAAGCAGGTAGTGGTGGACAAGGGGAAAGGCCCAAGAGGCATTGGTTTCAAAGAACCGTTGATAAGCACCTCAGGATCAGGATTGGAAAAGAATAAGGAGAGCAACCAGGAAAAAAGGGATCGTGTGGGGGAGGACGCTAGAGAAGCTAGGAATCATGCGCAAGAACCAGCAAACCCTGGCGGGATAGATGGGTGCAACCCGTGTAAACCTAAAATAGAATTGATACCCAAGGTTATACTAGAAGACCCACAAACACAACTCTATTGAGACCAGATGAAGACGCATGCACTAATCTGCAAGTTCATGGATTTGTGGCCCACAGAAAGAACATTGCGCAACTAGATAAAATATCAATGGAAGCCAAGTGGAGAAGTGGAACTTCAACTGGTCTTGAAAGGATTTTTCACAGTAGTCTTCATGAACCTGGAGGACGGGGATAAAGTCTTTNGGGGGGGGGGGGCATACTTCCATGCCTCAGCAGGGTTGTACATGCGGCCGTGGAAGGAAAACTTCTCCTCGGAGAAAGAAACCTTTAAAAATGTCCCAGTCTGGTTGAGGCTTTACTCCTTACCACTAGACTACTGGTTGCCATCCACCTTCGAAGCAATAGGGAACAAGCTGCTTGGAAAATATGTTAAAACATCGGAAGCAACCCTAAAATGGAGATATACATCATATGCAAGGATCTGCAAAGAGATGGATGTTTTGGGGGCGCTCCCAGAAGCCATAAGCCTAGAATTCAGGGATGAGGAATGGATATAAAGCATCGACTATGAGCATATCTCATTTAGATGCAGAAGATGCCATGAACATGGTCACCTGATCAAAGAATGTCCTCTCAATAAAAAATAAGAAACGGAAAACACCAAAATACAGCAGGATGAGGATGGATTTGTAAAGTCGAACCACAGAAATAGAGAAAACAAGAAACAAAGTAAAGCCCCAACAGGAAGAAATATGGAAGCCAGAACTAAACCAGAAGGGCGGGACAGGGTCGATTAAGGAGAAGAAGGAGGAAAGGAAAAGACAAAAGCTAGAGAAGCTAGGGAACAAGAAACTCATGAGAACACGGATATTCCAAGCAATAAGAGGGAACAGGGAGGTAGCACAAGTTGTATGGAAGGAGGAAATGAAGACACCAATACCCCAATGCAAGAGGAAGACGGAGAATCAGAGATGACACCAAGCGAGGTAGGCACGGAAGATCCTAATCTCAAAGACATTGTGGAAAGGGAAGGAATAGATCTCCTGAACATATTGGAGCAATGGAAAAGGCATGGAGTAGACAATGTGCCAGCGGAGAAGCTAGATCGCATCCAATACCTTTTCCTTCTAAGGGAGGAAGAAAAATCTAGAGGGATCAAGTGCACGCATGGAGAGATAGGACACCTGGGAATCAAAGCAGGTGAGGGACAACCACAACATTCACCCAAGTAGACAAGGTGGAAGAAAGGAAGGAAATCAAACAATGTAGCCCTACAAGAACTAGGAGCCCTGCTGTTAAATTCAGGTAAGATCAAAAATATCTTTCCCAACTCCCCCCCACATGTTTAAATGAAGATTATAACATGGAATATAGGAGGCCTAAACAACCCAAGAAAGCAAAGAATCCTTAAAAATAGATTGAGGAAGGAACAACCCGACCTCTGTTTCATCCAAAATGCATTGTAGACAGAATAGAAACAATTAGGAAAAAAGTTAAAACAATGGAGTAAGTACAAGATGTTGGTTGTCGAAGGCCAACATATGGCAGGCGGTATTCTCACCTTGTGGAACCCACAATCGATGAAACTACTAGCAGTTGAAGCCATGAGACACACACTTTCAGTTAACATGAAAATCATAGGTAACACGGAGGTGATTCTATGCACTAATGTGTATGGTCCCCGAATGTTGGAGGAAAAAAGGAGAATGCTCCTAGACCTAGAAAATCTAAAGGCCCGATCCAGCAACCTCCACTAGATCTTGGCAGGGGACTTCAACATCATCACGACACTTGCGGAGAAAAAAGGGGGCACCATGAGACTAGATAGAGATGTGGAGAAATTCTCAGCTTTCATTGATACAATGGAGATGGTGGACATTAGAACCAGCAATGGCCAATTCACCTGAAATAACAAGCGAATAAATCACCATCAAGTAGCTACAAGGCTAGACAGATTCTTGGTGTCAGAATCCATCATTTTGTAGGGACTAACTTTGGACTTCAACATCCTTCCATGGGGGGTTCAGACCATTGGCCAGTTCAATTGGAAGCAAACTTTCAGACCACTTCAAAGAATAGACCTTTTAGATTTGAGAAATTTTGGATCGAACATCCCACCTTCAAGGAGAACATCAACCAATGGTGGCGGGAGGAACTACCGGATCAAGGGACAAGGATGTTCAAACTTTATAAGAAACTCAAGTACATCAAACATAAACTCAAAGAGTGGAACAAGGAAATCTTTTGAGACATAAACCAAGGAAAAAAAATATCAAGGATAGAATGAGGAAACTCCAGGAACTTTGCATAGACGAGGGATACATAGAGGATTGGAAAAGAGAAGAGATCCAAATGACCCGGGAATGGGAAGAAATATGCCAGCAGGAAGAAACGCTATGGCGCCAAAAGTCCAGAATCAGGTGGCTAAAGGAAGGAGAGTGGAATACCAAGTTTTTTCATAGAACAACCATTGCAAGAAGAACCCACAACAAAGTCTTGAAATTAGGGATCAGGATGGGATTGAAAGAGAATCCCACAAGGAAATTGAAAATACATTGGTCAATCACTTCCAAGGGATAGCCCATGAACCCAACCAAGACAGAACTGAGGCCATACAAAGGATAACTCAACACATCCCTAGGTTGGTCACTGAGGCACAAAACTTCAATGTAAACAAACCCATCACAAAGGAGGAAATTGACCAAGTGGTCCAAAAGATGCCTGATGGAAAGGCCCCAGGTCCAGATGGCTTCACAGTGTAATTCTTCAAATCCTATTGGGAAGTGGTTAAACATGACGTTTATGGGGTGGTGGAAGACTCTAGACGCTCGACCTCCATCTTGAAAGCATTAAATGCCACAATCATCACTCTAATCCAAAAATAAAATGAAGCAAGGACCCCAGACCGCTACAGGCCTATAGCTTTATGCAATGTAGTTTACAAGATAATCTCCAAAGTCATAGCCAATAGACTGAAACATCTCCGAACCACACTGATTTCACAGGAACAGGCAGGTTTCGTAGAAGGAAGACAAATCTTGGACAACATCATCCATGCCCATGAGATTATACACACGCTGAAAATACAAAGGAGAGGGGGGGTGATAATCCAACTTGACCTGGTGAAGGCTTACGACAAAATTAGTTGGCACTATATGGCCAAGATGTTGGAAGCCTTTGGTTTCGAACAACACTAGATCAACTAGATCGACAATCTAGTCTCAACGACAAGCTACTTGCTTCTAATCAATGTAGCCCTAGCAAAACCCTTCTGGCCTTCAAGAGGCATCAGGCAAGGAGACCCGCTATACCCCTTCATGTTCATTCTGATGATGGAAGGGCTAAGAAGAAGCATAAAAAGTGCAACTGCAGTAGAGGAAATAAAAAGCATCAAACCTTTCGAAAATTGTCCAACCTCCACACACCAACAGTTTGTTGATGTTACACTACTCATGGCACACCCACGGTCAAGGAACAAAAAGCCTATAAAATAATCTTAGAAGACTTTGGGGAAGCCTTAGGGGCGAAGATCAACCACTCCAAATCCATGATTTATTTCTTCAACACTAATCCTGCAATTCAAAGAAACATGACCAACATTTTGGGGTTTGAACGCAAAAAGCTCCCAACGAAATACTTGGGAATCCCTTGACGGACAAAGCATGCAAAATGGAAACGTGGGAAGGAGTGATCAACAAATTACAGGAGAGGGTAAAAAAATTGGACTTACAGAGCTCTCAACCTGGATGGGAGGCTTATCCTTACCAAAGTGGTTCTACAAGAAATTTTGGCACATATGATGTCAGTGTTTCCCACTCCCAAAGGAATACTACAAAAGATAAGGGCCATTCAAAGAGATTTCCTATGGCGAGGTGCTGAAAATAAAAATAAATGGGCCCTGGTGGCCTGGGAGAAGGTTTTTAGACAAAAAGGAAAAGGAGACATGGGGTTACAAGACCCACAGGTAACCAACGAAGCCTACAGGGAAAAGCTCTGGTGGAGATGGGTCAAGGACAAATCAGTACCATGGGCAAACCTCTGGAATCCCAAGTATGCCCCAAACATCAACGACCAGGATCAAATTTAGTTCATGGGCACAAGGGAGGGCTCAGCCATCTGGAACCTCACCTGGCGCAACAAGAAATTGATCCATAAACATAGTTTCTGGGAAGTCATAAATGGTAAAGCAGCCAGATTCTGGGAGGACGCGTGGCAACAGGAACCTAGAATGGAAAATCCAAACAGGGAGGAGCTCCAACAGGAAATGACAGCGCAAGGAAAAACAAAAATCCATCACTACTGGAATCAACAAAATGGTAGCGACAAATGGAGAATCTAGGAAAAACTCAATCCACAAAATAGAGACTAGATCGCAACTCTAACAAAAGAGGTGGAGGAGGAATTGGGGAAAAGGAAAATTGCAATCTCAAAGGAAGAGGACCAATTAAGGTGGGGCAGGGAAAATGGTGGGGAATTCAACTTAAAAGAAGCACGGTATTACATTGCGTACTAGGATCAAGAAGACCTGACGCAACATTGGGGAAATATTTGGTGCAACCCCCAATGGAAAAAAATCAAAATGTTCGAATGGCTAGTTCTTCACAACCGAATTCTAACCTGGGAAAATCTCAGGAAAAGGGGTTTTATAGGTCCATATCGATGCCTCCTATGTCAAGCTAAGGAGGAAACAACCAATCACCTCCTCGACGAATGCAATTACACAGAAGAGATATGGGATTGGGCGGCATGCATCTATCGCCAGTCCAATAGGATCCAAGGTAACATCAATGCAACCATCAACAATTGGAATGAGAGTTACAGCGAAAATGAAATGGTGAACCTCTACTAGAATCTAACGCCGGGGATGATCATCTGGGCAATATGGAAAGAAAGGAACCAACGCATCTTCAGGAATTAAATCCTATCGGAACGAAATCTCAAGGATGCAATAATCTCCCAAATACGAGAAATGGCCCATAGCCACAACTGCAAGAAAGAAAAAATGCAACTCACAAACCAAGACTCCCACATCATGGATTTTTTTCACCTAAAAGATGGGCGCAATAGCACATCAGTAGGGTGTGAACTGCAAATCCAAGTAGAAGACCGCAACTGGACCCCCCCTCCATTAGGGTTCCTCAAATTGAATTTTGACGGGGAAGCAAAAGGAAACGTAGGAGTGGCAGGGACGGGAGGGGTGATCAAAGACAGTGGTGGCAACATCATCTGGCTGTACGCTGGGAGTATGGGAAAGTCAACCAGCAACGCAGTGGAATTTGGATCCCTAGAGCTTGGCCTTGAAATCCTAAGTCACGAAAGGATGACAAACACTATCGTGGAAGGTGACTCCACCTTGGTTATCAACACGGCAAAGAGACTCCAAAATGGCACCAGAGTGGTCAGAGACACTGACGCCTGGCACATTCCCTACAAAAAATCCAAGAGCATCTGAAAACTCTGAATACAGTGGAGTTTCTTTGGGTACGCAGGTCAACGAATGGCCTGGCGGACAGGCTAGCCAATGAGGGGGTTGGCAAGGAGGTCTAGAACTAGACACTACCTGGATCAGCATCCCGAATGGACAACTCAGAACACACTGCATCCAACTAGCGACAAAAGATCGTGAAGGCAGCTTAAGCAAGGAAGGTCACATCGAGGAGGACACTGCAAGGCCTAGCGGTAGGCACGCAAGACCCAGGCAGGATATGATTACCTAACACTTGGCCACCAATTACCATGCAGGATCATCATAAACAACAAGCGAGGGTACGGTAGCAAGGCCCTTTCGACAATAAGAGATGCGGGGAAAGCACATGGGAAAGTACTGACAAAAAAATGCATGCAACAAATGACGTAAGGCATGAGGGCATGACATGGTCCAGAATCGCTCCACCATGCCAAATTACAGGTACAAAGAGCAGCACAGTCGGATCTCAATCAAGCAGGGGTAGGGACCCACACAAGGATAAAGGTTGAGTCATCATGATCATATGAGCCACAACAGGGAAAAAGGAAGGGAGAGCTCACCACTGCGGGCAAAACATGATTCAAAGGACAAGCTCGCAGTAGGGGAAGATCAATAAGAGGAGAGACAGTAGGAATAAACGCAAAGAGAAGGAGAGCAACAGCAGGGTATATCACAAAAACAAGGGAAGGGAAAGGAAGAATCCATGTGAAGTGCGGTATAGGCTGAGTATCCAGCAAAAGAAGCTGTGACAGGCCAAGCGAGACGACGTGAATGAAACGAACGCAAAGGAAGAGGAACTCCCTTGGAAAGGAAGTTTTGAATAGTCCACGGCAAAAGTCAAGAATGGAGCAGGCGGAAAAATATGCGGAGGGCACCTTCCAAAATCTGGTTGCGCCAAAAGGAAAAGCAACCATTACCCGATGGGAAAAGGAAAAAAAAGAAAAATGCAAAGGCAAAGCGTGGGATGCACTGGCACAGGAAGCAGACTGGGTAACTGATCTAGGGGCCACACAGCCCAGGGAAACCCTCTACCATAAAATGGTGGAAATGGCATGGCTAACTAAGATGATGATGATGATCAGCAAAGTGAGTTCGGAAATGGAAGACGCCAGACATGAAGATAACAAGGAAAACAAGAAAATGTTGGATGAAATCTTGAGCCACCTTAGCAGACTAGAAACTATTACCAAATTGTTAGTTGAGGTCGAGAAGGATCAGAAAGCCAAGATGGAGTGGTTGGTTGCTCAATTCCACCTCTACATATGCTATGTCCATCACATGGACATCACGTCGGTCAATGGACACGGTGCACCAGCCCAAATCAGGAAGACTCACATGATCTCCCAGAAGGATGATAACAAGAGCCAGGTGGATGGTGGAAAGAAACACATCATCATCCTGGACTAGTGAATGGTTTGTCTAATGGCAGGAATGTCAGGAGTAGTCAGCTTAGTTTGGCTCACTACCCACTCGGGTCTAGTGGTTTGTTTCAGCTTCTACTTTTTATGTCTGTGTTGCTTATTTTTTTCAAACTGGATTTGGCAGGATTGGCCTAGTTTCCCCTGGTGGTAGACCAGTCCCACCCCTCGTAAATATCAGCATGCACAACTCAGGAAACCTTGGTTTGGTTTCCTTCTAGGAAGACTAGGATGCCTCCCTTTTGTATATCATAATATTTCTACAGTAATACAGCTTCTTACACTCACTTACAAAAAAAAAAAGCAATTTATTTCCTCAAGCTTTTTCAGAAATTATTGTGTTAGGTGTTTAAAGATCTACTTGTTTCTTACTTCAAAAAACTTGCCTAGAGGTGTTTTAATTGTTAATATGCTCCACAAAAGATGTTTTATTTGTGCCGCAATTTTTATAATAAAAATAAATAAATTTTACTTCTTTTTAATTCATTTTTGAATTTTGTGATTAAAAAAATTTTGATTTTCTTTTTTTTCAAGGATTTTTTTTTCTTTATTTCTAATAGAAATTTGTTTTTTTTTCCAAAAAAAATAGTTTACGGTTTTTTTTTTCCAATTTAGGGAAGTATTTTTTTTCCAATGTAATTATTTTCTTAATGTAAATTATTAAAAAAATAAAAGTAATTAAAATCAATTATCAAGTGATAACAAATTTAGATTTATGAGTCATGTTTTGGTATTTTATTTGTAGTGGTGCTAGTGATCAAGGTCACGGTTTCAATTAGGTCGTAGTTTTAACTCCCAAAAAAACAATATTGGTACTTATAGCATCACTTTTTTATTCAAGGTTCAATTTCAGGGTTCTGCTCACAATGTCAAGGGTGTGATTTCAATCAAGCTACAACAAGTTGCAATTTTAACCACATCCTAAAACAATGGTGCTATCGATAGCAAGCTTTTTAATTTGGGGGTTGATTTTGGTGTTTTTACCCAAAAATATGATATTTTTTTACTAGATTTCTCATTTTGAGGTCATAGTGCTCGTTACGTTGGTAACTTTGTTTTATGTGTCAATTCACAATTGTGATATAAAAGAAAGGTTGAAAGAGGAAAGATGATCATTCTTTTTCCCTATTGTTGGATGGTCATCATAACGAGTCATTAGACTTTTGAGTATTCTAATTGTGAGTTGGACTTGGTGTAACATTAAAGGTGGTGTACCCTGGATGGGGTGCCACCTAGCAAAGAGGGGCCACGTGGTACAACGCTTGGTCGGGCCTTAAATATAGGCCACCAGCCCCCATCCCCTCGCCATTAAGGATGGGGGCAAGCTGGTTCAGCCAGGCCGATGAGCCAAGACTTCTCGTGCGCGTGATGGGAACGGAACCACAGAGCACTCAACGGACTGCCTTAATGGCGGGTCTGGTCACTTTGCTCCTCATGAATTTACTCGATTTCGAAGAGGAAGAAGCTCATTTGGAGATGAAGTTGTAGCATTGGATCATCCCTGAGCTCTGGTGCAACTGGAATGGTCTAACTGTTGCTAGAGCCGCTGCTTGGCACCTCCAAATACCAAGGGAACGAGGCAAGCCCCGCAGGGAGGCTGCCTAGTATGCTTTGGCTGTGCGTAGAAAGAGACAACAAAACTTCGAGCAGGCACTGTCCATGGCAAGGACGCAGCTTGTCCAAAAACATAGAAGACCTGAGCTACCTCCCATGGCCTATACTGAAGAAATTATCCTGGATGAACCCATTCAAGTCCCCCCAGCACACCTTCTTTTCACAGTCCCAAACAATTGGAACCCGCCGACATGTTTTCCCGGGGAAACTACCCAGCAGGCCGTCAAGGAACATCACAGCTCCAACACAGAAGAAGTCCAATTGGATTATTTCCCCCCCTGCTATATCATAGAAGAAATTCCAGCAAAGATGGATGCAGAACCGACCGCAGGAGTAGTCGAGATCCCTCCAACAGAAGCCCTGGAATGAAATGATGCAGCCGAGGTCGAGGCAATTGGTATGGAAGGTGAGGCGTTAGGGGCTAGTTTGGATAGGGAGGATGGCACTACTCCTATGCCACATCCTTTATCTATCATGCAAGAGGAAGGGCGTGGCCACTTGCCACTCCTCCACCCGGACCACCTGAAGTTAATATTTGAACTATGGAGCTTGGTGGAGGACCTAATCCATCGCACCAGTCTAGTAAGCCAACGAGTAGACCTGCTCTACGAGGCCTACTCCAATACACCGCCAAGACAGCGTTGCCCGACGTGTGCACATATCTTCGTGCTGACAGCCACCGAGGATGGCGAGGGCGACATGGATGAAGGCGAGGCCACCAGGTAAAATGTCACAGTTAATAGTTTTAGTCTTTTTCTTTGTTTTCCTCAGACTAGGCATGGCTAAACGCCATTATTTTATAACTCTAAGACTCAAAGTTTTTTCTCAGACTAATGGCTATTAGTTGTCTTGGTTTCCTTCGAGCAAGACAAATGGCAACCAATCTATCTCCCTCATAGATTGCATAGATAGCCAGTTGTCTCAGTTTCCGCTTACACAGTGAGACAGTTTGCAGACATGGTGTTTATGGTTTAACCTTCTTTTGGAAAGTTAATACAACATGCTCTACTCTTTTTTACTTAAAAAAAAAAAACATTAAAGGTGGTTTAATATCTCTATGTTTATGAATATTTTAATATTTTAATTTGGATTATATTATATTGAGAAAGTTTTTGAGAGAAAAAGACTTATGCTAAAATTATATCATCACAAATATTTATGATGAGGAATATTTTTGACAGTATTATTTTTAATCTTTTTTATTTATCTAGAGATAAATTGAATAGAAAATCAAGTTATAAAGGAGTAAACCATTACTCCATGGGAGAGTGAAAAAGAAATAAAAATCACCAAAGTAAATATTGTCCATGAGGAAAAGTGTAAACCTACTCTCAAAGATGTGGGATGTGAGGGAACAAGCTACCACAAAGTTAGGCTAAGAGTATTCCCTAGGGTTAAGAATGAAGCTAACTTGGAAAGAAAAAGACCTAGGCAAGCTATTATTCTCCTTGGAAAAAAAGAAAAGACAAGTATAGAGGAGACAAGAAGTTGTTGAGTATGAATTTATCTCGAGGAGGTTATTGAAATTTCCAGTCCCAATGGAATAATGGTTTAGGTTCGAGGGTGACAAGAGCAAGTGATTTGGCTATTCTGGTCTATGGTTGGGAGGAACAAGTTTTCTATTCAATTAGTTTACATATTTAAACTAGAATCACACAAGTGAATTATAATCTATTGGTATTTCCTATTAAATATTAAATCTTTATTCTTCATTTATATTTCTCTATAAAATTATTATTGTTTAAAAAAACTAAAAGAACCACATTGATATTATAATACAGAAAATACTATAAAATGTGAAGGATTAAATAGCATAGTAATATAGTAGAAATAGAATATTTCTTATAAAAACTGTTTTTTTTTTTTAAATTGAGATATAAGAAATATATATAAAATACTATTGTAGAAGAAAAATACCAAAGATATGTATTATTTCTTTTATATATATATAGTAGAGAGGTAAAGCAAGATTGTGTACTTCTGCAACCCGGGTAACGAGTTGCAGATATTAAAGAAAGAAATAAAAAAATTCATTTTATTTCCTAGCATAATTTAGAATTTAAACCTTTTGTTTGTATATATAAAATTATATGAAAAAAAAATTAATATAATTTTAAAAATCAAAAAATAACCCCACATGAAAA
>JASDQU010306597.1:105279-116330 GCA_032191745.1 Picea mariana | reverse complement strand
TTGGGATGCCATGTAGCTTTTGAACTATATCCATAAATGCAGTGGCAATTGTACTAGCTTTAAAGGGATGCGAGAGTGCACAAAAATGTACGTACTTGGTCAGTCTATCAACAATCACCATGATGACACTCTTTCCTTCAGACTTTGGTAACCCTGTGATGAGATCCATGGAAACCTCCTCCCAACACTGACTTGGGATGGCTAATGGTTGTAAAGGACCTGGGGTCATAATTGTTTCCACCTTATTTTTTTGGAAAACCAAACATTTTATCACAAACCTTTGAATATCATTTTTCAGGCCATCCCAAAAAAATTCCTTCTTGACCCTATGGTAGGTTTTTTTAAATCTTGAGTGCCCTCCTACTGGAGAGGTGTGCAATTCCAATAGTACCTTTTGTTTGAGTTGGGATTTCTTACATAAATATAAGAGATCTTTGTACCATAGTGAATCATTTTTCCATTTAAATGTATCTGATGTACTGGAATCCTGTTACAACCTTTGACTGAGAGTCCACAATTTTTCGTCATTCTTCCATTCATCCCTTGCTTCTATTATCCAATCAGGTTGGATTATTGAGATAGCATAGAGAAAGGCCTCAACATATTCATTCTTCCTTGAGAGTTCATCTCCCATGACATTTTTCTTCCCTTTTTTGTAGACGATTTCAAAATCCTAACCCAATATCTTGGTTACCCATTTTTGTTGTTCTTTTGAATATAGTCTTTATAGACTATCATGATTTGTTTTGACCTTGAAGTGCCTACCTATTAGGTAAGGATGTCATTTCTTCAATGCATGTATTATTGCATTCATTTCCTTCTCATAAATGGGTTTTTCTAAGTCCTTTCCCTTGAGTGGCCGACTTTCAAAAGCCATGGGCCTTCCTTATTACGTAAGGACAACACCAATTCCATTTCTCGAGGTGTCACACTACACAATAAAGGTTTTTGTGAAGTCTGGAGTGGTCAAGATAGGATATTTTCACATCACCTCTTTAATTTGTTCAAAAGGTTTAGTTTCCTCTGGAGTCCATGAAAATGCATCATTTTTAGTTAGTGTCATTAAAGGTGCTTCTATTCTTCCATAGTGTCACATAAACTTGTTGTAGTAAGCTGTCAAACACAAAAATCCTCTAAGATTCTTTAATATTTTTGGAATCGGCCAGTCCATCATGGCCTTAATCTTGTTAGGGTCTACCTTGAGACCTTCATGAGATACAATATGTCCCAAATACTCTACCTCCTTCACTCCAAATAAACATTTGGATGGTTTGGCATATATTTGTTGCTCCTTTTGTAGTTGTAGCACCTTGTCAACATGTTGCACATGATCCTCCCAAGACTTTCTATAGATTAATATATCATCAAAAAATACTAACACAAATTTTTGAAGGAAGGGCTTGAAAATGGAATTCATCAACCCTTGGAATGTGGAAGGTGCATTTTTAAGGCCAAAAGGCATAACCAATAATTCATAATGTCCTTCATGAGTTTGGAATGTTGTTTTTGGGATATATTTTTCCTTCATTCTAATCTAATGATACACTCAACGAAGACACAACTTTGTGAAATAGATTGCTCCATGTAGTTCATCTAACAGTTCATCAATGACGAGAATGGGAAAATTATCTTTAATAGTGATCTTCTTGAGATCTCTATAATCTGGACACATACGCCATGAGCCATGTTTCTTGAATACCATTACCACTGGTGTAGAGTAAGAACTTTGGCTAGGTCTAATAATTCCAACCTCTAACATTTCTTCAACCATGCACTCAATGTCACTCTTTTGGGAATAAGGGTATCTGTATGGCGTGATGTTAGGAGGAACACTCCCAGGAATTAGGTGAATATCATGATCATGATTTCGAGTGGGTGGAGTACCTTTGGGAATATCTTTAAATACTTTGGAATGCTTATCAATGACCCCTTAGAGATCTAGAGGAATAGATGGCTTAGATGTTTGAACATATAGTGAGCATAGTTGTGCAATAACACCTTGATGCCCTTTTTTCAATAATTTTTCCATGCCATTAGAGCTTATCACCTTACCGGGTTTCCCTGTGATACCTCTGAACTCAATTTCTTTTCCTTCCAATGAAAATTTCATGAAAATTAAAAGCCATTTTTCCTAATGATTATAACCATTGGATTTCTAGTACAACATCAACACCACCCATGGGTATAGCAATCATTGGACTATTCATTACATATTCCCCCATAGTAAGATTGATCTTATTGCATTTTTCCTGAGCAATTGATAGTTCCTCCATCTGCAATCATTACTTGAAACTCTGGTGCTGGATATCCAAAGCAATTGAGATCTTTGGCTAATTTATAGTGAATGAAATTATGAGTATTGCCAGAATCAATTAGGACTATTAACTTTTTGTTTTTGATATATCCTTCGATATTGAGGGTTTGAGGAGTGCTAATTCCAACCAATGAATTACACGATATCATGGGAGTCAACCCTTCAAATGAAATTGATACTATGTTTTCATCTTGAGATGTTTCTTGTTCATGTTATTCTTCTTCTTCCTCTTAACAATCTATGTAGAATAATTTATTCTCACCACACTTATGTCCCTTGCTGTACTTGTTGTCAAAATTAAGTAATAAACCCTTTGCTTTTCTTTCCTCCAATTGTTGAATTGTCAACCTTATAGGTTGAGGTGTTTTAGAAGAAGGAGCATTATTCTCTCTATAGATGTTAGGATTGGTCCTTCTAGTAGCCATAGCCATATGTTTAATTTCAATATTTATCGCCACCCTAAATGCATTCTCCAATGATTTGGGTTCCCAAAGGTGAACCTCATGTTGAATGTTATGTCTTAAAGTTCCTATGAATACATCAATCAAGTGCTCATCTAGAATATCTGTTACCTTTATATTCAATTTTTGGAAGTTCTCAATGTGCTATGTAACTAAACCTTTTTTCTTGAGATTTATCAATTGGCTAAAGAAGGTATTGCTCCTTGTATCCTCATAGTGTAATATCATTTCTTCTGTGAAAATTGTACAAGTGATGAGTGATTTGCAAGAACACAACCATCTATACCATACAAATCAATTGGGTTATAAATATAAAGAAGCAATTCGTACTTTTTGTTTATGTGGCACATTATGTAGATCAAATAATTTCTCCATCTAAAGTATGCATGTGATAGGGTCCTTTCCATCAAACTTCCTCATATCAATCTTAGGAACATGGTTGGTATTCAACCCAAATTTATAGTTTCTCCATTCTTGATTCACCTTCCTTGTATCCTCATCATGAATTTCATGGGATACATTTTCTTTTTCAGGTGTCCTCTCTATTACGAAAATTTTCAATCCTTCCATGAAACCATCCATCTTTGCCTCCAACTTATCTTCCATCTCTTGTAGTTCATCTTTTGTTACTATTGTATTTTGATAATTATTTATGTCCCTACGCATTTATTCACCTTCATAAAGAGTCCAAGTAGGATTGCCTCGAGGCTTATTTGGTGTAGAAGTTCCCTTTTTGGGTGGCATGTTGGCCAAGTATCACTTTTGAACCTTGATTTTGAGGTGGTTCTTGTAGACAATCTTTCTTTTACTGTATCTCCAAAGTTTCATCCCTTATGGGTATGAAACTTTATTTTTTTTTATTTCCTTGATATTTCTTCTCTGTAGTGCCATAGGTCTGATCAAATTGGATGTGCCAAGAGGAATTTAAAGTAGCTTCCCCACAACTTGTTGATTTTTTGACTTTTCAGGATATCTCACTTGTATAGCTTTCCCCGCACAAAATCATTGATATAAAATTCTAAAACTCATACCAGAAATATTACAGACTGTCCAATATCCAATGAAACTAGTGTCACTCAATTTGGATGCTATAGGAATAAGTTATAATTGTTTTACCTGGAACACCTTCTTGAGACTAGTCAATAGGACTAGTCAGATACCCTATCTTCCACAGGGAGTATATACAAATGTAAGATGACCCAGAAGCTGAAATTTTTACCACAAATACCTTACTAATTTATGTGAATAGAATATGAAGTTTAGGGTCTGAAACATTATAGAAAATATTTTATAGCAAAAATTCTGCAATGACTCAATTCAATAAGATTCCAAAACCCTATATTGCACAGGATGTATCTCCGAAAGTATAAGGCCTCGAGATCTAAAATTTTAACCCAACGTACCTTGATCTATCTAATAAATACCGTCCAAGTAGTTCCTTCTGAAACATTGTATAAAAAAAGTTATGGAGAAAATTACAAGGTGTCTCAGATGTAGTAGCGAAACCCCAAGACCTTCAGCTCTAATACCATATGTTAAGAACCAAATATCAATATAGCATAGAAAAACCTCAGAATAAGTAATCAACACCTTGAAAAAGAGATAAATTTAGATAATAAGCCTCTTTGAGGGGGAAACCTCCTTATTCCCACATAAATGTACAATTACAAGATGATTCAAAATGAAAATGTCTCCTTGGTATATATAGGAGACTAGGAGGTATAATTAAAATTCATGGCCTAAAGCCGACATAAATAAAATAACATTAATAATATAATATGCCCCAATTAAGGGGTAATGAGACACTATTTAGGGCTTAACACAACCTCATGACTGAGCAGCGAAGTAAGCATTATGGTGATATGGCTAATGCGAAGCAGATCAGGTCCATCCTACCCAAGTACATTCCACCTTTGGCTGGCGTTGTTAACCGTTAAAACATCCCATGAGATTTTGAGTACACTATATTCACTGTGAACATTCCAAAAGGAATACACATAGTTTGGAGTAAGTTAGGATAGACCCCGCTACTAAATAATAATGAATTCGATTTAGGAGACATGAAGAACTGTGCTATGGTAGCACTCCACCGCTAATTGATGAAGTCAATTTGGAAGAAGCCTCGCCTCATCTCCAAGCCATGGATTAATGGAATAACACATTCAACTGTGCTAAATGTGATGAATATTTCTCATTTTGGTTGCCACTAGGGGGTTAACGCTTGTGTTACACTCCTCCTGTCGTGTTATCATGGTGGATACCTATGGCCCGACCGAAGTATTACTATGGATTGGATGCTACTCCACTAGATCATAGGCTTAAGCATGAAGGGACCTGACCCTCACCAATTTTATCCAGGGAAGGCCTTAGACCACTCCCTCGCATAACGCAGCAAGGAAGCTTACAGAGAAGTCAAAAAATGAAAGTGAGGTTACAAGGTAGCCTCTATATAGGATGGCGTAGTGTGCCTCACTTGCCAACATATAGCTGGAAAGATCATAACGAAGAACCACCCCACATAGGTCACTGGGTTCATGGTGGACCTCGTAGGAAAATGTGTGGAGGGAATGCAGATGAACACGGCAAGTTACCTCATCAATGAACTAGAGAAATATTGTTGTGAATCCCAGGATTTAGGATATGAATTTCACTATAGATGGTTGATCATTTTGATCACATTTATCACTTGGAAAATTCTTGAAGGAGCCACCTTGCAAGAGATCAAACCCTCAGAACCGTTGGATGCTAGGTTGTCCACCTTGTGGTACACCAACGACATGACGAATCAATGGAAACCCAATGTCGTGTTTCATGCATACTATTAACAATCGAAGGTTTCCATTGAATCATTTATGCGCATGAGGCCATGCACCCTGCACTAGTACCGACCAATAGAAAATTTCCTTGTAGATCCACATTTCATCTACATCATTCCACACCGAGACAAGAACCAAGAAGAGTTACAATTGTAATACAAGCTAACAGAAGAATACATGGATCATATTAGAAAGGAGTGGCTGGAGAAATTCATTGTACCCATTGCTGATGCAGAAATCTCTGACACTGACACCATAAGAAGCCCCATAGTCACCTAGTTCGAGCATGTCGAACATTCTAGTGGGAGAAAGAGGAAGAAAAATCAAGAGGAATTCCATGATATAGAGACTGATGAGGAGGAAAAAACTTCTAAAGATAATGGATCCAACTCACCGGAAGGAGGAGGAGATGAAGCAGAAGGACAGGGAGGAAGAAATGAAGGAGAAGAAGGGTAAGGAGGAGGTGAAGCTACCACCCCTCCACTTGAGGATCCCCCTATTGAGATAGTAACACCACATAAGAGGAAGGTTTATCCAAAGAAACCTTCAGCAAGGAAGAAGACGTGTGCTAATAAGCCCCAATTAGAGGCCACTCTCACAGAGGACAATATCGGTTTGGTCCATGGATCTATGAAGGAATCTTCCGAGGAGATCTTACAGAGATATGGAGAGAAGAAGGACAAGCTATATGGAAGGATCAAAAAAAAATTTAAATAAGTACAACAAGTTGTTCGTTTGGTCCGTGTAGTACCTACTACATCACATATTGTAGAATTGGGGGATGGACCAACCCAATTGACAAGAATTGGAGATGCGACAGAAGCTCAACTTTAGAAAGTCCAAGAAGAGAAGGAGAAGTCTACAAAATCCTTGAAACAAGATAAAAATGAATCCTTAGAACAATTACTAGTAACACAATACAATGTAGCCGGCTATGAATGTGAGAGAGAAGAGTTTCAGATGATGCTCCAGGAGGAAAAATCCTAGCTACAGAGAGAAAAAGAGAATTTTCTTGCAGAGTGGACTGCAGTCAAAGAGGTATTGAGTAAATAATGTCACTATATTTAAATCTTGGCACAAAAAGGAACAAGAGTCAGTCGAGGCTCAAATATTGAATTGCACTGAGACCATCGAGCAACTTCAAGATGGGATAACAAAATTAGAGGCCCAAGCAATACCAAGCACCCCGTAGGAGGTGCGTGACTAGATGGATGAAACCACTAAGAAAATAGTAGTAAGGATAAGAACCCTCACCTCGGAGTGCAAAAAACTAATTGATAGAAGCACACAGACATATGAATGCCTCATCGAGGATATAGAGCTAAGAAAGCTGGAAGCACAACTACAGGAGGTGCAACAACAGACATTTTCCATGTAGGTGTAGATGAAGTTGCTCACCATAGTTGAAAGAATGAAAATATACTAGGAGTAGCACACAGTACAAAAACATATCACTACCTTGCAGGGAAAGGTAATGGAAGTCACGTAGAAGTTGCAACCTATGCCGACGAATCTTGTAATTTTTTTGAAGAGATTGATGGAAAGGGCCCACAATTGGATCAAGTGGTTGCTATAGTAGAACAAGGCCTGGAAGAGCCTGTTACAGAGGAAACAATATAGGATCTCATTGAGAAGGAGGATCAGGCGAAGCAGCAAGTCAAGGTAGCTTGAGTTAAGTTCGAGGACTTTGAGGCAACATTGACTAGACCTAAGTGACTCGAGATGAGTCACAGGTGAGTGTTGGGGGCCTGTTAGCCGTCAACCAAGTTTTGAGGAAAACTTAGTCATATTTGGACCAATTTTTATTTTAGACACATTGTTCGAAGAAGGAGCACCTAGTCGGCACTGAGATCATGGATCTCACTTATTTTGTGGACTATGTGGACCCAGTAAGGGGTTCTCTAGGATTTTTGTAATGGGTTTATGGGATGTTGGCTCATGGATTTTACCCATTATTAGGCCTTATTGTAATGGATTGTAAAAGTATACATAAAAGAAGAATGTATGGTATAAGTAGAATATTTTATAGAAGAGTGGAGAGCTAAGTGAAAGTAATGTGATTAGCTTTGTACAAGGGAATGTATGCGAGTAAGGATCTATTCTTTATAGAGAATTGGCTATGTGCCTTGACCTAGTTTTGGAAGGAGGATCTGGTTCTTAGTGCACAAATATCTTGTATAATGTGAAGATTGACTCTGTGGATTAGTGCATAGGAGTGAATGAATTTAAGATTCAGATGAATAATAAAGAAGGTGAAGCGATTGGTGGATGTAGCCCCACACTGGGGTGAATGACATATATCTTGTGTCTTTGGTTTTCTTTGTGTTGTGTTGTTTGTGTTATAAATTTTCTCAATGCTTTATTATTATGTATGATATATAGATATGTTGTTTCTTAGTGCTTTACTTTTGTTAAGAATAAATGAATGTTAGATCTAACTTAGTGTTAAGTTCTCAGGATATATAATCATTTATTGTTACCATGTCGATCTATCCTTGGGTATGTTCTACGATGTTACTACGGTTAGGAAAATAATCCATGTAATATTCTAAGTGTTAATAGAATACCTTGTGAAGTGTTATTATCATAGATATGTGTCTCATCTTGGTTATAGACACCTACGTCATGTAACCCCCCCTGCTTCTACCTTGGGTGATACTTCGCATGATTCCCATGTGTCGCCGAAAGGGATGGTAGTCAGGGTTTTTTTAAGCATTGAACCCTGGTTCTGCCCCTGTCCCAACATCCATATAATTTGAAAACAAGGCTTTCTAGTAGACCCTTCGAACATTGGAGTTGTTGTTGATTTACCACTATTATCACCATCAGGTATAGATTTCCTTTACCAAGAATGTATGACTTAATGGATTGTTTAAGTGGAGCAAATTTATTTTCTAAGATAGATTTGAAAAATGGATATCACTAGATAAGAATGAGAGAAGGTGATGAATGGAAAACAACCTTTAAGACAAATGAAGGGTTGTATGAGTGGCTTGTTATGCCATTTGGCTTAAAAAATGCCACAAGTAATTTTATGACATTGATGAATGAAATATTGAAAGATTTCATTAGGAAATGTGTGCTTGTATATATGGATGATATACTAGTCTTTATCATGACTAAATAGGAGCATTTGAGACATATAACATTAGCGATGAGGAGACTACAACGTGAGAAGCTTTTGATAAATATGAAGAAGTCCTCTTTTATGAAGACATAACTCATTTACTTGGGTTTTGTGATCTCTTCAAATGAATTGAAGATGGATCCAGAGAAGGTGAAAGAAATCAAAAAATGACCATCACCAAGGAGTATGCTTGAAGTGATAAGCTTCCATGGATTAGCAAGTTTCTTTAGGAAGTTCATCATAGATTTCAGTGGAATTTGTGCACTAATGATGGATACAGTGAAGAAGATGCACAAGTATTTTAAATGGACATAGGAGGTTGAGAGGAGCTTCAATATATTGAAGGAGAATATAACAGAATAACCAATTCTAGTCTTACCAAAATTTTTAAAGACATTTCAAGTGAGATGTGATGCAAGTGGAGCTGCAAGTGGAGCAGTCTTGAGCCAAGATAATAAACTAGTTTCATAAGATGAATGAGACTAAGAGAAATTACTCCACATATGACAAAGATTTTTATTCCATAATTCAAGCCTTGAAGAAATGGATGCACTACCTACTTCCAAAGGAATTTTTCTTGTATATCAATAAGCGGGCTTGACAATTCATAGTCAGACAGGAAAAGTAGAATGAGAGACATGAAAAGTGGATCGTGTTTATGCAGAATTTTACTTTTGTCATAAAACATATTTATGGAAATGATAAAAAAGTTGTTTATGCATTGAGAAGGAGATGCTTGATTCTGTAGGAGTTTCAAGTCAATACCTTAGGGTTTGAACACTTTAAGGAAATGTGCAGTGAGGATCCTGATTTCAAGGAAGCATACGAAGCATGTGAAAATCCTATGCTAAGAGACAAGAGCCAATGAAAAGAGTATACGATTCAAGAGGGATTATTTTTCAATGGAAATCAGTTATGCATACCAAAATTCTCAATGAAGGATAACCTTTTGAGGGAAAATAATAGTGGAGGATTAGCTAGACATTTCAGCCATGAAAAAACATTTGGACGGTTAAGCAGTTCATATTACTTCCCAGGTATGAGAACAAAAGTAGAATATTCCAACATGAAAAAGGTAAAATACATATCACTGGATTGTATCATCCATTTCCAATACCAGAGAGTCCTTGGGATGCAATAAGAATGGATTTTGTGTTGGGACTGCCAAGAACACAAAGAGGATGTGATTCCATATCCATGGTGATGGATAGATTTTCAAACATGGAACACTTTATACCATGCCAGAAGAATAGTGATGCAACATGTAAAGTCCCTCTCTTGCGCACTGAGTGAACTTATTCTTTGAGGAGACTTGTTCTCAACTGATCCAGATTATTATGCTATTAAAACATTGATTTTGATTATCAGGTGCTATGGGTTGATTTCATGTTTTTTTGTTGCATTGACATAGACAAGTGCTATTGACTCGATTTTACTGCGTGTGAAGGATTTAGGACCTTGAGGATGCAAAGGCATTGATGGAACCACTTGGACTTTGGATCAAGTCGAGGAGTGAACTATTGGGGTTTGATTGTTTTATATGTGATATTAGTTCATATGATTAGATTATATGATATGGATATATTTCTGACATGACTCATTGATGATGCAAGATGATGATAGATTGCCGACCATACTCACATGTCGATTAGAGGGGTCATGCTCGACTACCAAAGATGATGAGGGAGAGGTGTGGACAACATCCCTACCACATCCTACTAGCACTCTTGTCATGCCTCAAACTGTAGGTTAATGATTACCTAGTTTGAGAGGACCCATGATGTCATGAGGGAAGACTGCGACAGTCGCTCATGATGATTCTAAAGGGTGTGCAATAAGGCAAGGGCCTTATTCCTTAGAGGCACTTAGTCTCCCACAAGATCACTTGGCAGAGTATTGACTCCAGGTTTTTTTTATGTCTACCAAGTCAGTCAAGAGGTGAGTGGCATCCTTGGAGAACGTGGTGCATCTTGAAGGGCACGTCGTGTAAGAAAAATGGAAAGAGGGGAGTGGCACCATTGGAGCACGTGGTGTGTCCTGAAGGGAACGTCACGTAAGAGAAATCGAAAGAGGCAAGTGGCACCCTTGGAGCACATAGTGCATCCTAAAGGGCACACCGCGTCGTTATTTAATAAATGAATAAACCTATATGGATTTAGGACAATCAAGTTTTAAAGAATATTTGAAACCTTTCCCTCAAATAAAAAAATGTGTCACCCCACCTAGGAATTTAAGGTCTAGGTCTTATATTTGTTGGTGGTAAAATTTTACCATTTTATTAAAAAAACATTATAATAAAAATAAACATCTATAAAATAATGATAATAATAAAT
>JASDQU010306597.1:56137-70035 GCA_032191745.1 Picea mariana | reverse complement strand
GGGAAAGTCATTAAAACTTGTACGGGAATTTGGGGACACCTAGGAGCGATTCTAGGAGTGACTCTAGGTGGGTGAGGGAAATAAGGGAAATTAATTAATTAAAGAAACTAGTTTTTTGAGGAATGAGGGGGATGGGTGACACATGTACGGGGAGGAATTTTTATGAATTAATTAATTAAATATTAAATAAAATGGGATTTGGAAAAGTAAGGGACTTTGAAACTCTGTATAATGGAGGGAGGAAAATTATGATGGACCTCTTCTATTTTGTGTAACGTTACGCTACAGAAATCTATACTTGACTGACTTAGCTTCTGGGAGTTGGGATACCCATCTTGGTGAGGAGTGGTAGCTTGGCCTTGTGAGGTGAGATGGGAGCTAGTTTATTCTCTGGTTAGTGTGTGTGGCCCCTTTGTGGCTCGGGGGATAAGGGGGAAGAAGAGTACCCCTAACATTGGCTAGGAGGTATCGGTGAAGTCTTGTCGGTCGACAAGAGGGAGTTGCATGGAGCGTGTGAGACATCAACTCAGAGCAGGCGATTAGGCAACAATACACTTTCTTTATTTTTGCATGGTAGATTGTAGTAGGATTTATTCTTTGGATATGCATGTTTAATTTTGTAAGTAAATTGATTGTCTTAGAGTTCTAGTTGGTGGATGAATTTTTCCATAGCCTATAGGTTGATGATTGATTGACTCCCATGGAATTCGATTCCCAACATGTCTTGACCACCCAGTGGTGTATTGATTTGTGACGATTGTGGTTGTTTTTTCGTTTCGTTCCTAGCTCATCAGTCTTCACTTGAGTAGTAGGCCAGGAGCCTGATCTATGGTCATCTCTTTGGAGTTAATAGACCTATGGCTCTCAGTACCCTTCTTTTATGTGCATGGATGATGAGTGAAGGATGTTCATGTCAGTCATCTACCTCTGTTGTTGTCCTTGGCTGATGGTTTTGACTTGTGCAATATAGCAAAGACCTATGCATATGGATTATCTTATGCCCTTGTTGGTTTTTCTCTATGCCTTGACTGTTAGAATCCATATGATCACTTCAATGATTTTTCCCATTGGATCCTTGTGTTTTTGTGGTTGTTGTCTGTGTTGTATTGGTGTTATGTCAATGGAAAAACAATTTGATTTCCCGTCTGCATTTTTGTATTGGTATCCTAGAAATGGAAAAATGATTTGATTTCATGTCTGCATTTTTGTACTAGTATCCTTTCCTCTCTGCATTTTGTATTGGTATCCTTGAAATGGAAATTTTTTTTTTATTTGTTATCCATGTCTGCATTGTATTGGTATTCTAGAAATGGAAAAATGAATTGATTTCACGTCTTCATTTTTGTTTTGGTATCCTGGAATGGAAAAACATTTTTTCGTGTTATTCATGTCAGTGTTGTATTGGTATCCTGGCAATAGAAAAACAAAATCATTTATGTGTCTGCATTTTTATAATTGGTATCCTGGTAAGGGAAGGGCATTTTGGTCATTCATGTATACATTTTCTCTTGATTACTTATAATTATAGTTAGATGGTATTTATAATTATAGTTTTAGTGTTGATTACTTATACTTGTAGGATTGATTGTATTAACGTTAAATTAGCGGGTGCATTATTGACTAATTGTAACTTTGACGTGCCGCGTTTAGATTGGAACCCATGTTAAAATAAATTGTAATCATTGACTAGTTCAGACTAGGTGATTGGTTGGGTCAGGGATGATGTCATGTATTGACTTGCATCATCCCTTATCTTCGTCCTCTGGCTCTTCGTCGACCTGTTGTTGGGGTGTTGATGTGGTTTTCCTTTCGGTATTCAACTTCTAGCGCGTTAGATTTATCTAGAGTCCCCAGTCCTGATAGGATGAGTGGTGCCAAGGTTTTCGACACGTCTATCACCTGGGGATGACATGATTCCTGATGAGGGGATCATGGCACGCCCCATGGGATAGAAGTGAACGTAAATATGGCCAAAGTCGGTGCATGTTTGGGATTGTTGTCAATCATGGTAAGTTGCTTGGGCGCATGGGTGTAACACCTTCGTGCATTTGATTCACATGCCTTGAGCTTCTAGTCTTGTTCGTCAACATTGTTGTTTCGGGAAGGGGAAGTTGTCCCTTAGTGTGTAGGAGTGTCTTGTTGCATTGGGCGGGTAGTCGTTCCTCCTTGTTATTCTGTGCATGTTTCCAAGTTGTGCTTGTGCCAGTGAGTGGAATCGTAGTTTCTTATTGCCTAGGTTGTGTGATTTTGTTCGTTGTCTATGGTGTAGTTAAACCATTATCATCATTACCTTCTTGCCTCTTAATTATTAAAAAACAAAAAACAAAAAAATTTCTTCACCCATGACTGTAACGAAGGGGATGTTACACTTGGTATCAGAGTGGGTTCAACCCGTGACTTGGGATCACTACAGATTTCGTTGATATGATTTGATTATAATGTTGCTAATTAAGTTGACTTGTACTCATGCAGATAATCATGGGTAGAGAATTCCATGGAGGCAGACAATGGGGTACTAGGGGAGGAGGCACAACACCTCCAGTAGCATCCATGCCTGAGCGGTCTAACCCCCAGGGAGAAAAATAGGTTTTCGGGGAGGAGAAGATAGCAGTAGGTGATGTGGTCAGAATGATGAGATCTTTCCAATGCATGTTTGAGGCTTTGATTAGCCATTTTAATAGATATGATGCCAGAGAGCTAGTACCCCCTGAGGGTCCACCGCGTGCTCTGGTTGTTACTGGTAGCATTCACCATGAGCTCGAGAAGTCCAAATTTCTTGAGTTCTTTGGTGCCCCAGATGGTGCAGTCACCGAGGCATGGTTGGAGAATATGATGATGTGATTTGCACTTTGCAACTATACCTCCAACATGAATGTCCACATGGCAGTCTTTCAACTGAAGGGGAGTGCTCTTCTATGGTGGAATACGCTTCTACCATAGCTGAACATGGTCATTGAATATGTGTCATGGGAACTTTTCAAGGAATGGTTCCAAGAGAGGTACCTATCAGAGGAATTTATTGAGTGTCATCTCAACAAGTTCAACACCTTACTACAGGGCATCCGTATGGTGCTTGAGTACGAGGCCCATTTTATGAATTTGCTTCAGTATACTCCCCATATTAACATGGATAAGCTTAAGGTCAACAGGTTCATGTTCGACCTTAATGGAAGCATACGTGAAAATTTTAGGATTATGATGCCTCAAACTTTGCATGATGTCATCCAGAAGGCCCTCATCACAGAGGAGGAGCTTATTAGCAGGGGTTAGAGCAGGACTCCAGTGAGACCAACAGGGCAGGTGTCATCTGGTGCACAACAACATCAGACACGAGCTAGATATACGCCCGGATATCATGGCTTCCAGAGAGGATCCACTTTCACAACACCCTGACGATCAACGCCTCAGTAGCGGACATATTATCAGGGACCACAACATCAACAACAACGTCGATCGCAGTAGCAGCAAATTAGGCATGTTCAACAAAACAGACCAGGATTCTAGGACAGTGGGTTTTCATCTTCTACTTCGGGTACCGGGACTACTAGACCGAAGAAGGGGTGTTGGATGTGTGGGGAGACACACTATGAGTGTGACTGCCCTATGGAGAGGACTAGAGCATCTGGATCAGTTGGACCCACTACTGTGGGATATTTGGGCAAGGCCCATTAGACTCATGCGGTGATAAATAACCGCCAAGAAGATCACCAGTTGACTATGCTCAAGATGATAGGTACCATCGTTGACCAGACCCTTAGTATTTTTATAGATCTTGGTGCTACCGAGATTTTCATTTCTGGTGCGACATTAAAAATAATTAAGGTAAAGGTAGTCAAACTTCATCTAATATCAATAATGCCTTATCGGATGTCGACCGTGGAGTTACAAGAGTTGAGAATGCAACTGAAGGAGTTGCTATACCTGGGATTGATACATCCAAGTGTGTCACCATGGGGTGCACCTCTTATTTTCATATGAAAGAAGGATGGGTCGTGGAGGATTTGCATTGACTACTGTCAATTTAACAAGGCAACAATCAAGAATCAATATTCATTTCCAAGGATTGATGATCTATTCGATCAAATGAAGAGCGCGACGGTGTTCTCAAAGATCAACTTGTGATCAGGATACCACCAGTTACGGATTAAGGAGGATGGTATCCCTAAGACCACCTTTAAGACGAGGTTTGGACATTATGAGTTTACTATTTTACCGTTTGGAATGACAAACACCCTAGGGGTATTCATGAGTTTGATGAACGTGGTGTTCCGCGAGTACTTGGACAAGTTCTTCAAAGTATTCATTGACAATATCTTGATTTTCTTTTAGATGATAGAGGAGCATGATGAGCACTTTCTCTTGGTACTACAATGTTTGCAAGAGCACAAATTGTATAGGAAGTTGTCCAAATGCTCATTTTATCAATTGAAGATTCAATACTTAGGGCATGTCATCTCCAATGAAGGTATCTCCATGGATCCCACAAAGGTCAAGACTATTATGGAATGGAATGCACCGACGAATGTATCGAAAGTGCATAACTTAATGGGTTTAGTAGGATACTATCGACAATTCATCGAGGGATTTTCGAAGATAGAAAATCTGATCACGAAATTGTAGAAGAAAAACAAGAAGTTTGTTTGGACCGAGAAATGCACGGAAGAATTTTGGAGGCTGAAGGAGTTGTTGACAATAGCATCGATACAAAAGGTCCTTGACATGGATGAGGACTTCTTGGTATGCACTGACGCATCCAAGGAAGTCTTAGGTGGATTCTTGATGCAAGACCATCGAGTGATCGCTTACATATCGAGGAAACTGAGAAGGCATGAGGAGAACTATGCAATGCATGATTTGGAGTTGTTAGCCATTGTATATGCCTTGAAGGTTTGGAGACACTATCATGTTGGATGAAAATTTGAACTAAAGACTAAACACTATGGAATACAAGACATCTTTATGCAAAGAGACCTGAACGCATGACAACGATGATGGTCATAATTACTTAGCAAGTACGACTTTGATATTACTTACATAGAAGGAAAAATGAACCAAGTGGCAGATGCATTGAGTCAGAGATCATGCATCTTTTTGGTGTTACCTCTTCAGACAAATCTACATGAAAATATTATAACCTTACAGCATGATGATGACTGGTACAAAGAGGTCAAGGGTTTTATTGGACAAAACACGATGATGGTACCAATATTTGAAGGACTTACGTTTGACGACGATGTATTATTGACATTTAAAAATTGGATTTATGTACCACCGAATGACAAGTTGAGGAGTTTGATCCTAAACGAGGCTCATAGAGCAATGTACATTGCTCACCCAATAGTCATGAAGACGAGGGTAGATCTTAAACCCTTATTCTTCTTGAAGGGAGTGAAGGTAGATATAGTCAACTATGTGGCCAAATGTCTAGAATGTCAGCAGGTGAAGGCTGAACATAGATATCCAACAAGATTATTAAAGCCACATGCTATTCCAGAATCGAAATAGGAGGTTATTTCGATGGAATTTATTGTTGGATTGCCACTGATGGCAAGGATACATGACTCAATTTTCGTATTAGTAGACAATATAATGAAGAGTGCTCACTGTATTCATGTTCATACGATGTATGAGGAACCTGACAAAGGTATATTTTTCATCAGTTAGATTGTGAGGTGGCATGGCGTGCCTAAGAGGATTATATCCGATCATGGATCGGTGTTTACTAGATGATTTTGGACGAGTTTCCAAGAGGCCTTGGGAACCCAACTTAACTTTAGTACTGCGTACCACTTGGAGACCGACGGGCAGACCAAACAAATGAACTAGACTTTGGAGGACATGTTGCGCATGTACGTGATGAACCAATAAAATTGTTGGGAGGAATTCTTGCCACTGGTGGAATTCACTTATAACAACAATTTCCAAAGCACCATTAATATGGCGCCTTTCTATTTTCTTTATGGGCGACCATGTAAGACACCTTTGAGTTGGGATCGGCTTGAAGATAGGGTCCTAGTGGGATCAAAGGCGATCCAAGAAATGGAAGATAAAATTAAAACAATAAGACAAAGGATTAAAGAAGCGCAGGATCGACAAAAGAGTATTATCGATGCGCACCATGTCGACCATAGTTACGAGGTTGGTGATTGACTCTTATTGCGGGTTAAACCACATAAGAGTTTGATCAAGTTTGGAAAGGGATCTAAACTCTCTCCTAGGTTCATGGGACCTTTCGATATTATGGAGAGAAAGGGGCCCGTGGCCTATCGAG
Source organism: Picea mariana (assembly GCA_032191745.1). Taxonomy (NCBI): domain Eukaryota; kingdom Viridiplantae; phylum Streptophyta; class Pinopsida; order Pinales; family Pinaceae; genus Picea; species Picea mariana. The sequence continues at coordinate 63,764 of JASDQU010306597.1, read as the reverse complement.
TAGCCTTGCGTAATTCTTTGAGGCGTATGCGGGACATTTTTCACGTATCTGTTTTGACACATTATATTAGTGATCCTACACATGTTATTGACATGAGTTATTTGCATGTGTCAGATGAGGGGGTGCTCATGGCTAAGCCAACCCACATCCTGGATCATTACGTTCAACAACTACGACATCGAATAGTAGATCAGGTCAAGGTCTAATGGGACAACTATAGTTCGCACTCAATGACCTGGGAGGATGCATATGATATGCACCAACAATTTCCATTTTTGTTTGATAGATAGACTTATGATACTGTGATACACATTATTTCGGCACTTATACTATGAAACTTCAGGAAAAAGTTTAGACCAAGAGGGGTTTGATGTAATGTCCTGCTCTTGCACACTGAGCAAACTTATTCTTTGAGGACACTTGCTCGCAAGTGATCTGGATTATTATGCTATTAGAACATTGATTTTGATTATGAGGCGTTATGGGTTGATGTCATATTGTTTTGCTGCATTGACATAGATAGGTGCTATTGACTCATCTTTACTGAGTGTGCAGGATTTTAGACCTCGAAGGTGTAGAGGCATCGAGGGAACCCCTTAGACTGCAGATCAAGTCGGGGAGTGAACTAATGGGGTTTGATTGTTTTATATGTGATATTAGTGCATCTGATTAGATTATATGATATGGATATATTTCTAACATGATTTGTTGATGATGAAAGATGATGATAGCTTTCTGATCAGACTCACATGTGGAGTAGAGGGGTCATGCTCGACTACTAGAGATGTTGAGGGAGAGGTGTGGACAATAGCCCTGCCATAGCCTACTATGACTCCTATTGTGGCTCGAACTGTAGGTTAACGATTACCTAGTTTAGGAGGACCCAAAATGTTGTGAGGGAAGACTGTGACAGTTGCTCACGATGATTCTAAGGGGCATGTAATAAGGCATGAGCCTTATTCCTTAGAGGCCCTTAGTCTCCCACAAGATCACCTAGCGTAGTATTGACTCTAGGATTTTTTGATGTCTACCAAGTTAGTCAAGAGGTGAGTGGCACCCTTGGAGAACATGGTGTGTCCTGAAGGGCATGTCGTGCAACAAAAAGGAAAGAGGCAAGTGGCACCCTTGGAGCACGTGGTGCATCCTTAAGGGCATGCCACACAAGAGAAATCGAAAGAGGCGAGTGGCATACTTGGAGCACCTAGTGCGTCTTGAAGGAAACATTGTGTGGTTATTTAATAAATGAATAAACCTAGATGGCTTTAGGACAATAAAGTGTTAAAGAAGATTTGAAACCTTTCCCTAAAAAAAAAAATGTGTCGCCCCACCTAGGAATTTAAGGTCTAGGTCTAATCTTCGCCCATGGTAAAATTTTAACTTTTTACCCAAAAAAAATAATAATAAAAATAAACCTATATAAAAATAAATATAAAATAAATAATAAAGATAATTATCATTAACCTTGTGACAAGAAGGGGGTAATCAATTAAAGTGTTTTATAAAAATATTTTAGGATAAAAACTTAACAAGGGGAATGATTGTCGTACTTTTATGCTAATTAAGAATTTAATTCATTAAAAAAACAAGGGAAGAAGGGTAAGTTTCTGCACATGCCTTTTTTAGTGTAATTAAAAAGGGGAAAAGGGGAAATCTAAAATAATTAGGAAACTAGGAAAAACAAAAATCTTAAAAGAAAGGGGAAAGACTAGGAAAAAGAAGTTAGTCAAACCTAGTAAGGTATCTACCATTTAAGAACTTTCTAATTTAAACTAATCTAGCAAATTAATAATGGGGAAAGTCATTAAAACTTGTAAGGGAATTTGGGGACACCTAGGAGCGATTCTACGAGTGACTCTAGGTGGGTGAGGGAAATAAGGGAAATTAATTAATTAAGGAAATTAGTTTTCGGAGGAATGAGGGGGATGGGTAACACATGTACGTGGAGGAATTTTTATGAATTAATTTATTAAACAATAAATAAAATGGGATTTGGGAAAGTAAGTGACTTCGAAAATCTATATAATAGAGAGAGGAAAATGATGATGAGCCTCTTCTATTTTGCATAACATTACTCTGCAGAAATATATACTTGACTGACTTAGCTTGTGGGAGTTGGGATACCCAGCTCAGTGAGGAGTGGTAGATCGGCCTTGCGAGGTGAGATGGGAGCTATTTTATTCTCTAGTTAGTGTGTGTTTCCCCTTTGCGGCTCGAGGGAATAAGGGGGAAGAAGTGTACCCCTAGCATTGGCTGGGTGGTACCAGTGAAGTCTCATTGGTCAGTAAGAGGGAGTTGCATGGAGTGCATGAAACATCAACTCAGAGTGATCAATCAGGCAACGATACACTTTCTTTATTTTTGCATGGTAGATTGTAGTAGGATTTATGCTTTGGATCTACATGTTTAATTGGGTAAGTAAATTGATTGTCTTATCATTCTAGTTGATGAGTGAATTTTTCCATAGCCGATAGCTTGATGATTGATTTACTCCCATGGCCTTCGATTCACATCATGTCTTGACCAACCCTGTAGTGTATTGATTTGTGAATATTGTGGTTGTTTTTTCCTTTCATCCCTAGCTCATCAATCCTTGCATGAGAAATCGATCAGGAGCATGATCTATGATCGTCGCTTCAACATTAATAGACCTATGGATCTCAATGAATTGCTTTTCTGTGTGTGTATGATGAGTGAAGGACATTCCTTTCCATCGTCTACCTCCGTTGTTGTCCTTGGATGATTGTTTTGACTTGCACCATCTAGAAAATACCTATGTGTATGAATTATCTTGCATCCTTGTTGGTTTTTATCTATGCCTTAACTATTAGAATCCCTGTGATCATTTCAATGACTTCTCCCATTGGATCCTTGTGTTTCTCTTACTATTATCTGCGTTGTATTGGTGTTCTGGCAATGGAAAAATGATTTGATTTCCTGTCTGCACTTTTGTATTGGTATCCTGGAAATGGAAAAACGATTTGATTTCCTGTCTGCATTTTTGTATTGGTATCCTGGAAATGGAAAAACATTTTTATTTGATTTCCTATTTTCATTTTGTATTGGTATCCTGGAAATGGAAAAATGTTTTTATTTGTTATTCTTGTTTGCGTTGTATTGGTATTCTGGCAATGGAAAAAAAAATTGATTTCATGTCTGTATTTTTGTATTGGTGTCCTGGAATGGAAAAATGTTATTTTGTGTGAGTCATGTCTGCATTGTATTGGTATCCTAGCAAAGGAAAAACAAAATCATTTCCCTGTCTGTGTTTTTATAATTGGTATCCTGGTAAGGAAAGGGCATCTTGGTCATTCCTGTATGCGTTTTCATTTGGCATCTGGGCAATGAAAAAGGAAAACCATGATTTTTCCATTCAAAACGTGTCTGAGATTGTCATTGAAGTGCCCATGTTTTGATTTTAAAACTTGATGGAGATTGTCATTGAAATGCCCATGTTTTTTCTTTTAAAAGTTGACAGAGATTGCTATTGAAATGCCCACATTTTTTATTTTAAAATTTGACAGAGATTGTTGTTGAAATGCCCACATTTTTTTCTTTTAAAAGTTGACAGAGATTGTTGTTGAAATGCCCACCTTTTTTTCTTTTAAAAGTTGAAAGAGATTGTTGTTGAAATGCCCACGTTTTTGCGTTTAAAAGTTGATTGATATTGTTGCTGAAATGACCACATTTTTCCTTTTAAAAGTTGACAGAGATTGTTGTTGAAATACCCACATTTTTTTCTTTAAATTGATTGACTGAGTTTGTTGTTGAAGGGACATGAATTGATAGTTAGAATGATGACTGTGTTTGCTGGAATGGACATGAAATTGCCTTAAATGTTGACCGACTTGTTGTTGAATGACCACGAGTTGATCCTTCTGTAGTCTTGTATTATCCTTTTAATCTCCCTCACTTAGAGTGTATACCCAGTGTTATCACTACCAAACTTCAATTACCACAATGAAGTTACTGGCCATATTAATTACCATGCTAATTGCAATGATAAATTCGATATTAAATATCATATTAGTTGCCAGAACAATTGCTACAACAATATTAATGGTCAACAGTTTCCTTCTTACTGTTAATTGCCATGTTAAATTGCAATGTAAATGCTATATTATTTGCCATATTAATTGCCATGTTATTTTCTACAGTGAGTTAATGATCAGTAGATTCCTTCTTATAGATTAATTGACGCAGCGAGTTAAATGGTTAACAGTATGTAATCGCCTTGCTATTGAGCTATTAATTGTTATGTAACAATCATATAAATTGTCTTGTTATATTGCTACAATGATGTTAGTAGTTAGCAGTTCCTTCTCAATGATAATAGACAACTAGTATTGTTTGTTCGGTCAATATAGCTAGACTACATGTTGAGATTACATTGTTCATAAGTGTTATAATGGTAGCATCCTATATTAAGATTGTTAATATTGTTATTCAAGTTAATGTCTAGTTAGATGGTATTTATAATTATAGTTTTAGTATTGATTACGTAGACTTGCAAGATTGATTGTATTAATGTTAAATTAGCGGGTGCATTATTGACTAATTGCAACTTTGACGTGCCTCGCTTAGATTGGAACCCATGTTAAAATAGATTTTAATCACTGATTGGTTTAGACTGGGTGATCGATTGGGTCAGGGACAATGTTGTGTATTGTCTTGCATCATCCCTTCTCTTCATCCTCTGGCATTTCATTGACATGTTGTTGGGGTATGGGTGTGGTTTTCCTTTCGGTATTTGGCTTCTAGTGCGTCAGATTTATATAGAATACTTGGTCCTTATAGGATAAGTGGTGCCAAGGTTATCGACACATATATCACCTGGGGATGACATGATTCCTGATGAGGGGATCATGGCATGCTCCATGGGATAGTGGCGAACAAAAATATGGCTGGATTCGGTGTGTGTTGGGGAGTGTTTTCGAGCATGGTAAGTTGTCTGGGTACACGGGTGGAATGCCTTTGTGCATTTGGTTTGCGTGCCTTGAGCTTCTAGTCTTTTTCGTCAACATCATTATGTCGGGAAGGTGAATTTGTCCCTTAGCATGTAGGAGTGTCTTGTTGCATCGGGCGGGTAGTCGTTCCTCCTTTTTATTTTGCGCATGTTGCCCAACAACCCTTGTGCCAGTGAGTGGAGTCGCAGTTGCCTGTTTCCTAGGTTGCGTGCTTCTATTCGTCGTCTGTGGTGCAGTTAAATCATTGTCATCACTTCCTTCGTGCCTCTTAATTATTAAAAAACAAAACAAAACAAAATTGCTTCCCCCATGGCCATAATAAAGGGGATGTTACACAACACATCTTGAAAATTTATTTTTCAAGGAAGTTGTTCGTCTCCATGGATTACCTAAAAGTATTGTCTCAGACAGAGATACTAAATTTGTTGGTCATTTCTGGAGAAAACTGTGGAAGAAGTTGGGGAATTTTTTTCCTTCAACTCATCTTATCACCCTCAGATAGATAGAAATATTGAGGTGGTCAACAAAAGTTTGGGAAACTTATTGAAGAGTCTGGTTACTGAGCATCATAATCAGTGGGATCATATTCTTCCACTAGCAGAATTTTCATACAATGACTCACCAAATAAAATCACTGGAAAGAGACCATTCCAAATACTGTATGGAATGAAGCCAAGAGGAGTAGATGAATTGAGACACTTGGAACAGACTGAGATCATAAGAAATGGTGTAGAAGTTTTTGCTGCAGAAATGCATAAGCTCCATATCCATATTAGAGAGAAGTTGCAAAACTCTAGCCAAGAGTACAAGCCCAGAGTTGATGAACATCACAAAAAGGTTCAATTTGAAGTACGAGATCAGGTTCTATCACAGCTCAAGAGATAAAGGTTTCCAGGATGAACATATAACAAGTTGAAGATGAAAAAGATAGGGCCATGTAAGATCTTAAGGAAGTTTGATGAAAATGCCTATGAGATTGAGTTTCCAGATAATGTGGTCATATCACCCATATTCAACATAGCATACCTATATCCTTATAGGGAAGATGACACAGAGAGATTGGAAGATCAAGAGAAAATTCAGTTGGAGAAGAAAATTCCTCCAGCAGAAAAACTACAGATGGAAAAGATCATTGATTGGAGGATTGGAAAGAAGATCAGGAGGAAGACCCATTTTGAATATTTGGTCAAGTGGAAGGGGCACCTGATATAATATGTCAGTTGGGAAAATGAATCTGATATCCAAAAGCATAGAAAGTCAATGCAGGAGCTCATGGACAGGAGGCCATGAATTTTTTCTCAAAGGAGTATGATGTAGGAGAATCATCAACAAGCAAACGTGGAGGGAAAAATCAATGTTTCATCGAGCCTTTGAATCATTTTATAATCTTAACCACTGGTGTTTCCTGCAAATATTTTTGAAATGATTAAAAACTAAATAAGATCAAATGCTTTGGAGATGAGTGATCGGGAGTGACCTAGGAGTTTCACTCCTAGTCTTTAATGTAACAGAAATTAAGTAGCAGTTAGTTTTGTTTCTCGAGTAGGCAAGTAGTCGGGGGGGTGGAACCCTAAGAACCCTCTGAAATAAATAGAGGTTTTGTACGCCTGAATGAGGCTATTGAAAGTTAGTAGGAGTTTGTTGTGATTTAGTTTCTTTTGATTTTTGTTGTTGTTTTATCATAACTATAGCCAATTTAATTTTGAATGAATATAACAGAGGAAAATTGATCCAATGCATGGTGCTGCTACAGTTTACAGCTCCTTGTTATTTTTGGTTTCATAAATTAATGAGTTATATTGTTGAATACATGAAACTGTGAAGTGTTTAGATAAGTTTCAATCATTCTCTTCATTGAGTCCATGCAAGGTGTGCATACAGTCTGCAAGGAGTGTGTTGACAGAGTTTAGTTTGACTCAGAATATCAGAAGAGATAAATGAGAAAATTTCCTTTGCAAGGAGTACAAAGAGACTACTACAAGGTGTGCACAGTCGCCATAAGAAATTAATCCTTGCATGAGAACCTATTGCAAGGAGTGCATAGATTCAGAAATTGACTAAGTGTTGATAACAAGACTAAGAAGCTCAAGGAGTGCGTAAAGAGATTTCATTGGAAGAAATCACTAAGCCCGGATTCTGTTAGAGATTCTGAGTTTGTAAGGAGTGCATCAGAATCAATCTCAGGAGAGACAAAAACCAAGAATCAATAGGGGGGAGGAAGTATATTTAAGGTTGTTAAGTGATGACTGAGATCTGTTCAAAGGAATGAGATCATCCTAGGCCATCGGATTTGGGACAAGTTACACAATTATTAATCATGAGTTCTTTCTAGGCTTCACAGATTGAAGGATTCGATGTATTGAGGAGACAAAAATACCTAAACTCGAAAGTCCATAGTAAATATGGATTGTTAGATCTAGAAGGATGCATGGCTGTAACATCCCGCTCTGGCACACTGAGGACACTTGCTCACAAGTGATCTGGACCCTTTTTGATGTTGGACCTTATATATCTTATTATGATGTGATTGACAGATGATATGATGTGTTACTATTCATGTATACGGGTGCTATTGACTCAGTTGATTGAGTGTGCAGGTTTGTGACCTTGAGGATGCGGAGGCATCGGTAGACCCCCTTGGACTCCGGACTGAGTCAGGGAGT
>JASDQU010306597.1:37626-56037 GCA_032191745.1 Picea mariana | reverse complement strand
TCTTTCTGGAGGTTGTAAATGCTCAAGGGTTGCCTTTAGGGTACGACAACTTTGCCCAATATGGCATTTATTGGTAAAATGCTTGCGTCATGCTTATTGTTGTCCCTGGACTCGTAGTATTTGGTGTTTTGTATTGCATAGGCTGTCCGTGTCGGGCGGGTTGTAGACTCCTCTTATAGCTTAGCATTTTTGTCTGTGGGTAATCCGAGGAAGGGATCTGGTGCCGTATCAAGAGTCTCGGGCTTTTTAAAGGCACAGTTCCACTCTTGCGACACATTCTGAGCCGTATCAGTAGTCCCGGGCTGTTTAAAGGCACAGTTCCACTACTGCGACTCTATTGACGGTTCCTTGCATTCTGTGACAGTACTGTGCCTAACCCTTAGTGTCTGTCTCTGCCTGCAGCCTTTAGTTGCCCACCTTCGGTTCGGTGCGCTTTATTTCCTTATTGTCCTTATGATCTGTCCCATCGTCTTGATTGGTCTGTCGTACTTGCATACTGTTGGTTCGAGTGGTCATGTAGGATCGAGAGGGTTGTTTCTTCTGCATACGCAAAAAAAAATAAAAAAAAATTCACCGGTTGACTGAGAGTTGTCCTTAGCTAGGAGGGTTGTTACAATGGCGACCAATCACAAGCTTCGGATAAAATCTTGTGGGTTTTAGTTGAGATTCAAAATTCCCAAAACCTAAAGTGAATCTGGACCGTTAGATCTAGAGGGAAGCGTGGAAGAAATCCACTCACTCTGAGAGAATGAAAAATTTAAGATTTGAGATTTCCAATGTCTGAAATCCAAAGACGGTTAGAGCCATCGATTTGAGGAGGAAATGTGGCAAGAGATCTGTCATTACAGAGAAAGTGAGGTTTGAGAGTTGAAAACTCTAAAACCCAAATCTCAAAGTAAATCAATATTGTTGATTTGAGAGCAACATATATGAACCGTTGATCGAGAGGTCCTACTTGAGATCACAAGATCAATAGTCACACTGCATTGTAGGGACAAAAATTGATTGGAGTTTAAAAATATGAGAGTGGGCTGCAACGGAAACGACTGTATTGGAAACAGGAGACATGGCAGTTGGAGGTGAATTGCAGGGAGAAAAGTGATGGGGCCTTAAACGACTTTAGGCCATGCTCATAATTACGTGTTTACATGAGGACATAGCCTGAGGTCACATCCAGGAAAGAGATAACGAAATAAGAGCTAGTGCCTAGAACTAGAAGTTCAACAACGTGAAAGGAGAGGTTGTGGGTGCCATAGAACCTACACCAAGAGACTGGAAGGGCATGTGTTAAATCACTAGTGAGACCATTAAGGTTTTAGAGAGCCAATTCAGCTCCAAGAATCAAATATCCAATGGGCGCAAAAAAAATATTGAGAAGATGTGTACTAGAACATGAAAGGCCTAGAATTTTGGCAGAAGCTCGTGAGGAAATAACTAGAGAACACTATGCAGGAAAAAATATCACACCAAAGGTATTACGCACAAAACTATGGTGGCCAACAATTAAAAAATATGTTAACGAATATTTATAGAGATGTGATGTCTATTAGAGGGTTGGTAAACCTAATAGAAGGGATGAGATGCCCCTAATACCACAAGTAACTTTGCAGGTATTTGAAAAATGGGAAATAGACTTTGTGGGGCCAATCCATCCACCAAAAAAAGGTTAGGAGAAAGATATATCATTATTGTGAGAGAATACTTAACAACATGGGCAGAAGCAACACCAGTCAAAGATTATAGTGTAGAGACATCAACACACTTCCTATTTGAGTAAGTGATCACTATATTTGTTTGTCAAAGGATTTTGATGAGTGAACAGGGAACTCACTGTATCAACAATACTATCAAGGATATGACTAAGGAGTTTGAAGTCTATAATCATAAGAGTACACCATACCATCCTCAAGCAAATGGAACAATAGAAGCCTTCAATACAATCTTGGGGAATGCGTTAATGAAGATATTCAAATTCAACAAGTATGATTGGGAATTGAAAATAACAATAGTAATATGGGCATACATGACTACAAGTAATAAGTTGATAGGAAATACACCATTCAAGTTGGTGTATGGGAAAGAAGCATTGGTGCCAATGAAATTCCTGGTACCCAATTTGCACGTAGAAACAATCACCAACATGAGAGAAAGAAGCACATTAAAGGAAATATTGAACCAAATAATGGATATGGAACGGGATAGGATCCTTGCAGGATTTCATCAATAAGTACAGAAAGAAATAGACAAATTTTGGCATGACATACATATCAAAAGGAAGAGATTCAAGGAAGGAGACCTAGTCTTGGTCTATGACAATAAAAATTTTCAACATACTATTAAATTCATAATGGATTGGTTAGGTCCCTATGAAGTAAATATTGTCACAGATGGGGGATATGTACAACTAAAATATTTGTAAGAAACATATATGAAAGGAATGATCAATGGGATTCGATTGAAACTATATAGGGACAATCAACCTCCTATCACTTAAAAGTTATAACGTAGTAAGAAATGCATGTGCATAGTGTACTATAGTAGAATTTAAGATATAAAAATGAGAAAAATAAATATAAAGGAGAAAAAAAAGGAAAAATAAATTGAAAAATAGAAAAGAAAGAAAATACAACAATTACTAGGAAATAGGGTGCACAGAAGAAGTGGACTCAGTGCCACAAATGAGAAAAGGTCTATGTGCAATAGATCCATAATAGGAACAAAAATATTTTACACTAATAAAAAATCATAGTGGAAATTCACGTAGCACATAAAAAGTTGCAGGGCACTGGAAAAAGGTACCAATAGTCTGAAAAAGCAAAAACCGACGGTTAGGGAAAAAAGGTGCCAACTAGTAGCATTTATGAAAATTAAATGGAACGTACACATAAATATTTATTTCATTAATCACAACCAAGGAATCTTCTCTGAGAAGATTCACAACATTGATGTAACATACTATATGAAGGATATCACATTACAAGCATTATAAGTGCTCACAGAGAAGGTCACACAGGTTGAGGCAAGAGGAAGGGAACTTGCAAACAAGTTCCATAGCCTAGAAGAGGCTGTTGAGGTAGTGTGCATAGCCTAGGTGGCTTGGGATGAGCCACATGTCAGTGTTGGGATCTTGTTGGGAACAATACAAGTTTGATTAAAAAACCCATTTTTGGGAAGATGAAGCTTAATTTGGAAAAAGACAATTGACAGTAGTATGTGCAAGGAAAAACCACATGCAAAGGAGGAAAGCATGCAATGCGTGCATGAAGGAAAAACTAACCACTTTAGGGTTAGGGTTTTTGTAAGATATTGTAATGGTTGATAAACTATAAATTACTAATGCACCTAGGAGGTCTAGGTCAGGGTGTGTGATTATTTCTATGGTTGTTCTTGAGTTTTTTTCTATTCAGATAAGGAAACTACTATAAGATATAAGAAACTTTTGTAATTTGTTGAGATGTAGGATAGTCAACTAGCTAGATATTGAGGGTTATTTCACATGCTATGGATCCTGGTGCAATCTAGTCAGTCTCACAGAGGTGGTGGAACCTGTTTTGTAGTTGTAGGATCAGAATTGTAGTGCCCATGACACCATATTTTGTAGCAACATAACAAGAAGAGCCTAATAAGCCAAATATTTGTGGGCATAGTCGAGGAGGGGGTGAACCATGGTAAATATGCACTCCTTGCACATGCTTGTAGAAGAGAACCAAATGAAGCTTATCTAATATCTTACAGATTCTTACATTCAACCATGTAAATGAATTCATAACATAAGAACAAGTAATAACATATAATTGCAACTAAAAAGAAATCCTAACATTAATTGATTTAGATAGACATAGTACATAAACACCAAACATTTGGAACAACGTTTCTTTGTTATATTCATTCAAATGATATGTACATGGACTCATACAATGCTCTTCATCATCTCTCCACAACTCTTAACAATAAAAAAAAAGCCTCTCACCAGCAATAACCTTCAACTACAATAATCGTTATCAGCAATAACCTTCAGCTACAATAATCTTCAACAACAATAACCTTCAGTAGCAATAACCTTCAATAGCCTCATTTGGGCAACAATACATTTATTTATGCAAAAGACATCATAGATATTTTCACTTTGAATACCTTAGTGCTATTCTATCGAAATAAAAGTTCTCAAATACGAAGGATTTATTACAATAAATGTTTGAGATAGACAAATAATAGAAAACACTTCGAATTTGTACTTCTATAACATTAAAGAAAAATACATTCTCCGACAATCTCATGCTATGGTTCAACTTATAAGAATTAAAGATATTCTTAAATTACAATATTTTCAAGATATTTCCATGATATTCTCTGTTACACATGATTTTGGTCACTCTGGTGATGTCTTAACAATGGTGTATTCCGTCTCCCAACAAGGACTTTTTTCCTGAAAAAAGTGGCTCTTCTCTCCTTCCAAAAACATATTTTTAAAGTGAGTTTGCAAGCTTCCTATATCCTAGGGTGTGAGAATCCCTCATTCTCGCAGGCCACCTTCACATAGGGTGTAAAATTCTCACAGTCTACTCCATACACAGGCTGTGAACCTGTTTTTAAGCTTGCAAAGGAGAAGAGGTCTTGAGGGTTGTAGAAGGGAATCTTCTAGAAAATGAGTTCACATTCATATGGTTGTCATTTTACTAACTTCTTAGATTTGATGGGATCATGCTCATCCATGTAACCATCTCTCCTTCTCCTATATATTGAAAGGTTTCTCATGGAAAAGGTTAAGCAAGATTGAATGAATAATTGGTGAAATAATTGTGTGAAGAACCCTGCTTGGACAGAAGCTGGAAGACTCTAGTTGGTCTATCAAGAGGAATTGGATATTCTTCATGCAAGTACAAATAAAGTGTGTGTGTTGGAACCAAGGGTCACTGAAAGGAAGCTTGCAACATCAAGGTGACCAGGTTGTATCTTCTACTTTCAATTAATATGATACAGCAGCATGTCCCTTTCCCATAAAGCAACTCTTACTTTATTGTGTAATTCCTTGATCATATGCATAAGTTGATGTTGAATACATTTTGCTATCTTCACTTTGAGTGGTTTGTGTTGTCTTGGACTTGACCTCATGAGAGCACCAAAGTGAAGCGAGAACAACAAAGACCTAAGGAAGCGATATAAAGGTATGTCACTTATTCCTTCCTATTAGCAAATTCAATGATTACAACTTAGGGAAAGAGTCATGTCCGGTCCTGTTTTGTTCTAGATCCAGGTGGATCTAGGGAGATCTGTTAGTGTCCGCACCTACCGATTATTCTGATAACAAAATTGGCGAATCCATTGGGGATGTAATCCATTTTTTAGTGGTTTTTGGTGTTTTTCCTTGGCCATTTTATCTTACCTTACCATTTTTCATTTCTATCAATCTCTGAGTCTTGAAGAGACCTTGACAGACTCTCTGGGTCCAGAGGTTCCTTAAAATTTTTTGTCTTTTTCCAAATTTTTCTTAGTTTCAGGCATTCTCGCACTGAACCGTTCTCTAGCCTGCGAGAACCACTAGAGTTCACAGTCTCCTATTTAGTCCAATGTGAACCTCTCACACTCTTCTTGTGACCAGCCTGTGAGAATGCTTCATTCTCACACTACATACCATTGCCTACTTGCGAACCCATTCGCAAAATTTTGGGATTAAGCTTTTTTGTATGCTCAGATGCCTAGATTTGTATGTGTGTCTGAAAATGACTTCTTTTGCTAGTGATTGATTGTTTCTTGACTTCAGATTGTGTGAATGATTTGTCTTCGGAAATTGAAATCTCTTCTTGTTCTTTTTTTCTCAACAATTATCTCTTGACCTTTTTATTAACGAGGATATAATATCTGGTTCTGAAATCTGAGTGCTTGTTTGGTTGGGAGCCGGTGATTGGTTTAAAAGTTGAGATTAATCGTCTTTCTCCATTGCTCGTTACTTGGAAGATTGTTTCCCTCATGCATTTGAAAAGACTAGTCTTGTCTACTTGTTATTTTTGACTTCATTGAAAGATTGGTTTGGGTTTTGCTGTATATTGCTTTTCATTAGTTGCTGGTTTTTCTTAGTTCCACCAACGTTGTGTCGTTTCTATCGAAAATTAAAAGACATTTTTCTTTTTAAAGAAATTTTTTATTTGGAAAATATTGGCATTCAATTGTTGAAATAAAAAGAATAGTGAATTGGCATTGGTCATGATTCGTTGATATTGCATTTCAAAGAAGATTGTATATCGTAGTTCAAATTGTTCTAGAAAACTTCTCTTTCCCTCCTATAAATAGGATTCATCGAACAGAAAATTGGCATCTTTCATTACTATCTATGCATAGTTGGGTCAGAGTCTCACACAACATCGGTCTCATTTTCGTCTCCTTTAAGTAACAAAAACCTTTAATAATATTGCACAATTTTAAAAATTTAACTAGTAACTCTTTTCTAGGACTCTATTACAGCAACATTAGCTACGATAGATATTTGGAATAGGCAGAGAGATACACTCTCCAAAGCCCAAAACCCACAATAGCATCTTCTGGTAAGGAGTGTCAAATTCCATTTGCAACATTTTGTCCTGGGAAGCCCTTCTCACACAAGGGTCAAACCCGAGGTTGCATTGATATTGACAGAGTTACTCACCCTTCTTTGTTGATATCGATGTAGACATTGCACATATTATGGGGGTCACTTGAAGTTATATCCACAATGATGAGTGGAATCCTTTCAAGCTGATTTTGGGCTATATACCCTGCCCTTGCCTATGAATCAGACTGTCGACTGTCCCCCTAGGATTTATTGTTGTTGGTGGTAACCTTAGTGGACTATATTCTTAGGGTCTTACACAAGGTGATTGTGAAGAGGCAAGTCTTCACGGTACCTGGAATCGATGTTGGCCAAACTCACTCGGGCTCCTTGGAGGGTATACCCATGATGATGTGTGGGATCTTGCACCAGGGTGTAAGTCCGTTAAGCAGGTCATCAGCGTAACTTTTCCACCCTATCCTAGCCCCTTCTTGTCTCATTATTGCAATGTTGGATTTCATCACCAACTAATGAGTTCGGAATTAGAAGGTCTTGTTTGCTTAGTTTTGCTTCCTAGATTTTTATTAGCGCATGTTGCTTGTTTACCCAAGTTGACCATAGAATTTTCTTTGTAAGTTTTCAATTCGATCATAATTGACCCTCCATGTCGTTCACGTAGAATGAAAGGCTTACCCCCATAAAATATGGAAGGTTCTCAACCCTTTCCTACCAACTCACAAGAGGGCTATCCTCAACAGAGTGAATTCCAAGACGTTACCACTCCACAAGTGGAAAGAACTGACTCTATAGAACGGTTCTGAATTACCAATTCTCAAGAGGAATTTCAAATTCATCCCGACTCCGAGAGACCTATTATGCAAGTGAATTCTTCCAGAGACTTAGTTGTTCTATCTTCTAGATCACCGACTGGACCTTTCCCAGGACCTGAGGGTCAAGATCCTTTTTGGACTATTGACATTTTTAGACGCGATCTCTTTGGCTCAGGAGTAGGCATTGATATCCTCGTCTCACCTATGCTACGTAAAACATCTGATCCAGATGCAGTACCTTTCACTACTGCTTATTATTTTCCTAGTATAGAAGCTCCCCGAGCTGACCACATCTTGACTCTCCTTTTACAAATGGTCCATTACACAGATACTACGAGTCTTCACACTGAGATTACCATGGCTAGAGAAGCCCCCATTGGCACATCGTTTTCTCCTAGAGTCACCTTGACACTTCCACCTGGATACCATGTGTTGAATGCCTCTATTCCCGCTCCTATGCAAATCACATCTGGAACTCCTCATGGTCCCACTCCTTCTGGGCACTCTCCTTCGGGTTTCACTCTGAAACTTCCTCCACCTCCTTTCAGAGTCCCTATTACATCATCTATAGGAGGCACTAATATTAGTGGCACCCTTCTATCATTCAAACCAAATTACCAGATTCCTATTAGTGAACAATTTCACCAAGGAGGCCCAAATCAACCCCCCCTTACAGGACAAATCCCAATCGAAACACAACCCTTGATTGGAGGGAAACCCCCACCAACCTGACCCTATGGAAAAAATATACCTCCATCTTTGGCCCAGTATTGGAATCATCTTATACAACATAACCCTCATCCGGCTGGGGGAAACAACTTTTGGCTAGCTCCATCATACCCCCTAGTATAAGCCAGCCCTATCTAGGTACATCTAATCCTATTTGGAGCTCGAATGCTCAAACCCACACCCCCATTCAAGGGTACAACCCTATAAGTTACTTACCTCCACACCAACCACTGAATCTACCTAGATCTTCACATTATATGCAAATTGCTTATGGTCCCACTGGTTTGTCGATGGGACTCCCTCCCCAAAGTCACTAGTACCCGCATATGAATAGAAAGCTACCTTTATTAGCCACCCTAGACCTCTCAGATCTATCGAGGATTTTAAATGATCTGATCCATCACTCTCCCAAATGGCCCGCTATACCGACCAAAATACCATCTGACATCCCTAAATTTGATGGAAAACTGGGAGAGGACCCCAACATTCATGTAATGAATTTTCACCTTTGGTGTTCATCCAACTCCTTGATGTATGAATCTATTCGTTTACACCTTTTTCAGTGAACCCTCATGGATTCTACCACGAAGTGGTATATAGAATTACCACGATTTTTCTTCATTGACTTCAACAACCTCGCTATGGCTTTCCTCACCCGCTACCAGTTACCGATCTACTATGAAATAGGGACTGAGATTTTGAGTTCTTTCAAACAAACCAAAGCCACTCATATCTCCAACCACATTCATGAGTGGCGACGGAGATGATGTCTCATCAAACTCGAACTTCCTGATCAATTGCTGGCAGAGTGGTTCACGAAATCATTTGTGAATGACATCGGTCGTGACATCACCATTGGTGGAGTTGTCACAGAAGAACAAACCATTAGTCGTGCTCAATACCTTGACCTCGTTTACACACAAACACGTACTCTTTATTACTTACTCCCTGATGCGCCTTGTCCTTCTACTTCTGCCACTTCAACTACTCATGTTGCTTCTCATGTGGCTGATGGTGTGATTGGCACTTTCCATGCCCAACTGCATTCCGTCCAAACCTCTAGCAACAACCCCAAACCCATTTCTTTTAATGTTCAAAATGGTTTGTCTCCTACCCCTCCCACTGGAAAAACTTCTGAGGTAAATGTTTTTCAATCTAACCCCCCCGGTAAAAACAAATCCATAAAGGGAAAGGGTAAAAATAAGGATGACAAAAATAATTTGCAAGCAAAGAGAACCAAAACACCACCTGTTGACGATAAGGATAAGTGAAAACCATGATACCCTTGTCTTATCTATGGTGATGATCACTACACTAAGGATTTTCCACAAGCTGAGGTTACTAAGTTCCTTCAAGGGACCATGAAACCACCCACTTCGTTCATATTGTCACAACCCTTCCCTTCTCAACAACAATCCCAATTGGTCATTCACGACCAACCCTCCTCCTCCAATACATCCTATGTCTTAATGTGTATAGGAGATTCAAAGCAAAACGACATCACACTTACCACTCAAGCCAAATATTATTCTTCCTCCAAAGAGACGGTTGACACGATACCACCTTCGTTGGTCTAACTATCTCCAATGACTCCACCTACCAATGGTCCTCTTCATCTAGAATGACTGAGCCTCGACACAGTTCCTCGCCCTCCTCAAAAGGGAGTCATTCAAAAATCATCTTTCAATCCTCATGATCGTGCTTCCTAGAGCTACAATATTGTCGAAGATATGGCTCAAGCACAATCCATGATGTTAGCCCTCGAAGTCCTTCAAATTTTTCCTATACAACGAAAGGAACTATTGAAAGCTATTGGTGGAATCGACCATACGGATATGAATTTAATAAATTTTGACTTGGAAGATCACATTCCAAGGTTATCCCCTCAACTTTCATTCCAAATACAGGTTATTGTCTCCGACAAAAAAAATTGTAGAACAGTTATCGACGAGGGTGCCTCGACATGTGTCATGTCTATTACCTGCTAGAAAGCCATCAGCTCTTCTCCTTTGACTGAATCCCACAATACACTCAAAGCCTTTAATGGATTCGGTTTTAAGCCTTACAGTTTCCTCCCTTTGTTGTTGATTACGTAAGTAGGAAAAACGGTCCAAGTTGAAGTGGAAGTCTTTGACGCTCCTCTCGATTACAACCTTTTACTTGGCTGTAGTTGGATCGATTCCATGCGTGTAGTTGTGTCGACTCTTTTCCATGTCGTGCATTTCCCTCATCAAGTAAAGGTCATTATCATCGACCAATTATCCATATTTAACTCATATTCACATACCGACAACATACCATTCATTGCCAAACCCCCCTCGGATACGAGAACGTCGGTGTGGGTCTTCTTAAAGACTCCTCGTTAATGGGTACCTTCCCCATCCCGCCACTTGATGTTTCACATCCTTCTGTCACTTCGATCAACATGATCTCCTCCTTTATTCACAAAACCCCTTCATCTCACAACCCATGGTTGGTACCCAACCCAGGCAATCATCTTCGTTATGACGACGAAATGCCTTTGAGTCTGGTCGAATCTGCCTATTAAGCCATTCAATCGACAACTCCTTCTACCCCCTCTCTTGGTGATTTATCTCTATATCCTTTTCACGTCATTTTTCCCATGGATGAGATGATTATGTCTGTTATGGAGGACACCCCCTGGGACGATGAACATCATCGTTCCATCCTCTTCCTGGAACAACACAACATTGAGAGTTACCAACGGATCTCGACCCCATCGACCGTTGTCGTCATTTCCACTGTTCTCGAGTCTACACATGATGTGTTTTCCGAAGGGAAATTAAACAATATCTCACCCACCATTCCCCTCGACATATCGATAAAACCTGGAATTGTCAAAAATGTGCATATCGGACCTTTATGTTCCCCCGATGAAATTGTCACCTACAAGTCACTTTTCAAAGAATTTAGTGACGTCTTCGCCTGGAGCTATGAATAAATGTCGGGTATCAACCCTGACATTGTGATACACGAGATCAAGACATACCTGGACTCTAAACCCATCCAACAATGCCTTTGTCTAGTCCACCCATGTAAAGTAGCCACTATCAAGCTTGATGTCTAGAAACTTCTCAAAGCCGAGTTTATTTACCTGGTGTCTCTCACTGACTGGGTTTCCAATCTCATCCCGATCGATAAGAAACAAGGTACAATCCGCATGTGAGTTGATTATAGGGATATTAACAAAGCATGTCCTAAAGACAACTCTCCTACCCCCTTCATCGACCAGATCATCGACGATTGTGCCAGAAGTGAAATATTCTCTCTAATGGATGGTTTCTCTAGATATAATCAAATCAATAATGTTCCTGAGGACCAACATAAAATCAATTTTATTTGTCCTTGGGGAACTTTTGCCTATCGAAAACTTCCTTTTGGTCTAAAAAACATTGGTGCAACCTTTTAGCGCACTATGTCTTATGAATTCCATGATATCAAGCACATCATGCAACCATATCTTGACCACTTACCTGCCCATTCCATGCACCATGTCGATCATCCAATACACCTCTGATCCATTTTCCTTCGATGTCGGTTTTACCATATATGATTGAATCCTCGCAAATGCGTTTTCTACGTAGAATCCGATAGAATTATAGGCTTTATTATTCCACTTCAAGGGATCAGGGTAGATCCTTTGAAGGTCGAGGCGATTCTCAATCTCCCTCCTCCTTCTTTGCTTCACCAATTACAAAGTTTGCAAGGGAAAGAAAACTTTCTTTGTTGTTTCATCCCAAACTATGCCAAGCTAACTCTTGGATTTACGCGACTACTCAAAAAGGGGTCAGAGTTCATATGGAGCACCATCACCAACCAAGCTTTCAAAGATTTCAAGCTATCCCTGACATGTACTCTGCTTCTTATTCCTCTTGATTACAGTCGTGATTATTTCCTCTACCTCGCAGCCTCAGATTACACCATCGCTATGGTTCTTTTCCAAGAGGATGATTCTCATGATGAACATGTCATCTATTACTTGAGTCGAAGTCTAATGCTTACGGAAACCAAATATTTACATGTCAAAAAACTGGCCTTGGCAGTCGTCCAAGCAGTTCAACATTTCTGGCACTATATCCTCTCTTGCAAGACTACGGTTCTTTCTAAGTGAAACCCTATGCAACACATTCTCACATGTCAACTGCTAGGGGGAAAATACTCCAAATGGATCGTGATACTCCTGGAGTTTGACTTAGAATTCAAATGTGCTAAGTCCAAGAAATCCTTAGTGTTTTCCAAGTTGATATGCAACTTTCCCTACTCTGATATGGAAAATGTAGCAGTCGATTCATTACCTGATGAATCCCTTTTCCTGATTAGTTTCAATGATCTTTGGTACAGAGATATCATCATATGTCTCCAAACCCATAATTTCTAGCCCAATTTGTCTAGTACTGACCGCCATAAAATATGATACCAAGCCCATCAGTATATTATCCTCAGCGATACTCTTTATCATCATGGGATTGACTCAGTTTTTTGACGCTACCTCACGTTTGACGAAGTCGAGAAATCCCTAAATGACTGCCATTCTGGAGCCTGTGGTGGTCATATTTCTGGGTATGCTACTGCCCAGAAGATCTTGCGAGCTGGGTATTTTTGGCCTTCTTTATTTAACGATTGTATAAAATCCATCCAAAAATGCCACACTTGCCAAACTTACAACCATAAAATACAATCACATCCTACTCCTCTTCACCCTGTGGTCTTCATTGTTCCTTCTACGAAATGGTGTATTGATTTCATGAAATGTCACCCTCACTCGGTTGGGGGGCATGGTTACATTATTTTAGCTGTAGATTACTTTACGAAATGGGTTGAGGTGATGCCAACATTTGAAAACACTAGAAATACCACATCATTATTCATATTCAATCACATCATAGCTCATTTTGGTGTTCCTCAGGCTATCGTCACCAATCATGATAGCCACTTTAGAAACTTCATGATGTCTGAACTCATTGAAAAGTTAGGTCTTTTCCATGAAAACTCAACACCCTATTACCCACAAGCCAATGACCAAGTTGAAGAAATTAACAAAGTCCTCATTAACATGCTTCGACAAATGATAGGGATTCACAAAATGAGTTGGCACACGATGTTGTTTTCAGCATTGTGGGCTTACTGGACATCTGTTAAGTCTGCTACTAGGTTTACACCATTTCGGTTAGTCTATGGTCTAGAATCCATCATGTCGATTGAATGTGATATACCCTCCCTAAAACTAGCCATCGAACTCCTACCAAAAAATTTTGCCGAAGAAGAACATCTGTTGTATCTCATGTGATTAGATGAAACTCTTCGTGGCGCCACCCTAGTCATAGAATCCCAGAAGAAACATGTCAAATCTCAATATAACAAACATGTCAAGCCTCACGTTTTCTCCGAAGGTGATTTGGTTCTCCTCTACGAACAAAATCAGGATATGCTAGGAGCCAAAAAATTTGAAGCCATGTGGCGAGGTCCTTATATCGTTAAACAAGATTTGGAGAAAGGATCTTATGAGTTAATAGATTACGATGGTATCCATTTGAGTGAACCCAAAAATGGGTTGTACTTAAAGAAGTACTATGCCTAAGATCACCTATGCATGAGTACTTGTATTTTATTGTATCATACTTCTTGTGTGTTACTGTAGTATGTTTTTTCGTTATCTGGTCTCTGCCCTTATGTTACATTGTGTTTGGTTTCTAGATGTCGAAGTATTCGCTACCCCACATTGGCTTTGTTGATGGTGCTAGCCGTAGTACTCAAGACCTTGCTTCTACTACTTGGGCAATTTACGCTCCTACAAATGAACTTATCACTCTATGAGGTGTGTGTCTCGGTCATGCGACCAACAATATTGTAGAGTATAGCGTCGTTATCGAATTGTTGATTGATGTTATTTCTCTCGGTATCCATCACTTGGTTGTGCAACTCGATTCACAACTAGTAGTACTATAGTTAAGTAATGTCTATGCTATTTGAAGTCCCACTTTATTACGGGCATATTTACAAATTCCCCTCTTGGAACGTTATTTTGATTATATTGAGTATCAACACATTCCTAGATGTCTAAATACATTAACCGATGCATTAGATAACTATGTATTAGACATACATTTGGGCCATTTATAAACCAATCACATCACATGTATCACACAACACAAGATAACCAGTAGAAGCCGTATATATGTATATAATGATTAAAAGTTCTTTTACAAAAAGTTTTTGTCCAAGGACCAAAATCTCAAAAATGAAGCTCGTAGATTCTACAAAATAGCACCATGGGTGATGCTCACAATAACACACAAATTACTGGGCCACCCTACGAAGAAGTTAGCTAATACACTCTGACACGCCCACAATACGGCACGGATAATGCTGATGGATCTCCCCGATAGTCATGTATGGAATTTCAGTAGTCAACCCCTCCAAGTTTTTCTCCACTGCCTCATAGCCTTTAGCATCCCATCCCGCCACTGGAGTCACCTCTCCTCAGCACTGAATAGGAGATGTGCCTGGAGGTCAATATGTTCCCACATCTGTGTCATAAAAAATAGATTTTTTTATCAGATCTTGGACAAACATAAAAACACTTTATATGGTAAAAATTACAAAAACATTTAAAAGAAAAAAATGTGTACTTCTTACCTAGATCATCCCACTGAGAATCCTCAGGTAGGGATAAATTTGGATCCCCTCAAAATTCCAATCCAACGTAGTCATAGTCATCAACCATCAACATCTATGGCCGCAACTAGTCAAAGAACAAATCATTGTATTTGATGATAGGCCCAGCTACGTGTCGAGCCATGAGGTTGCACCACCTTAGCATCCTCGGATCTTGTGGGGATGGTAAACCCCACTCAACCTGTAATCTTAGCAATGGGACCCTCTCAAGAAACAAGAACACCAAAAGTGATCCATACCTGAACTGCTTTAGGTCGCCCTTCCTACATTTCGTCAATTGCCTCTTCACACTGGGGAGAACTGCATCCGACCAGTTGAAGACTCACAACTCTGTGCACTCTATGACATATTGGAAGTATCTCTGGAGAGCCATGTGTGGAGCTATGCTCCCAACAATTTGTGCTATAGTGAACAAGATGGTTCACAGGGTCAAATATTGGACCCCCCAAATAGTCACCTTGCCTTTTCTTCTTTTTGCCTCTGGAGCACAGTACTAGTGACAATACTCACTCATAGGGAGTTCGCCACCTCAGCTACCAGTGAAGATAGTGTGGTACCCATGCCATGATAAACCTGTCAGAAAGTATATATCCTCGATATCTAGGGTCAAGGTGTGGACTGCCACGTGAAACAACTGCTGGTCCATGTCCCACATATGAACCAAGTACTCCAACAACCTGATTTGGGCCCTCATGCCCAGAATTTGGAAGAATTTCAAGAGCCCACCGTCTCGAAGGGTGAAAATGGTGCCCAGGTCATTCCCAACAATGGCATCCTCCTCCTCATGTTCTCTTTCGTGCCACTCCAACATCGTAACGGTCAAATTCTTACACAAGAACCATAAGAGAGGGGTCAACAATTCATCTCAAACCTTGGCATATTTTTTATTGAGAAAAGATCAAGTTGAAATTTCATTTTTCGGTTCTCATAGGTGCTCGTTTAGCACAATGCAAGATTCTCGTAGCTTCCCTTAAGGCTGCCTGTGAGAATCATGCATTCTCATAGGTCATGTATGGCTATTTTGTGAGAATGCTCAGATGCAATTTTTGTCCCTAAAACAAACCCAAAACCTTGAAAATTGCCAATGAAAACAAAAACTAAGCCATGGAAAAGGTAGAAGATCAAGAGCTTACCTCACTGATGGAGATGGTTCACCAAACGGTCGCCTGTGCCTCTTGTGATTGAGCAATTAAATTTGAGGTAAAAGAGGGGTTTTGGGCAAAGTTCTTGGCAAAATCACAATGAAAATGGTAAAATCCCTTTTTACCAATATTTATTTACTTTTTACCATCTTTTGTTGACTTTTATATTGTTTTGTCCATCAAAACTAATACCTAATAGCCCTATGAATGTGAATTTTTGTAGATATAATGACTTTGAAGTCCACACAAAAGAGTATGTATGTTTTTTTTCTTTTTTCATCGCATGCAAAACTATTTTTTGTGGTTTTTAGACAAAACCTCGAGCTTAGTCTTTTTTCGTTCTTGCGCTCAAAAATACATGAGAACGTAATTGAGCACACTTTTATCACTTTTTCGAGCTCATAAAGGTTATATGAAAAAGGAACCCCCTGGATTTCTCTTTAAGCTCTTTTCAGACTCTCTAAATATGAAAATTTTGTCAAGCGACCTTGTTCTATTCATGCTCGTAAAAGTATCTGAACAAAATGTTCGATGGGCGATAGTTTATCACTTTTTCGATCCCATCGAACTATTTTACGAAAAAGTAACTGAGAGAGTCCTCTTTAATTTTTTTTCAAACTCTAAAAACATGAAAAACCCCTAAGTTTTCTATTTTTGGACTCGTTAAACAAATATCGAAAGACTCGTAATGGGACCAAACCACTCCTTCCTAGGGTTCGTTAAACATACTCTGAGGGAGTCGTCCAAAGGATGAGCATACATCAACAAGCATATGTTATCCTCCTCAAGCTTGCATAAAAATAAAGAGGTAATTGCCAGAAATGGTGGGGGGGAATTTGGGAAATGGATGTGTTTTCGTATTCATATTTTTGGCAATAAGTGTCACTCTTGAACATGACACCCCCTATTCATTATTTGAAGCCGGTTTGGGAAATCCATTTTTCTCTCATTCGAATTGTTACAAGGTCATATCCAGAGTCATATCTAGGTCAATGCAGCCAAGTCCTTGGTCGTGTCGTTCATATGTTCAAGAGAAGTTCATCCAAAACCTTTATTGAGTCGGCCATTTGCAGTTGTCCATTCTTACCATGTCAACTTTCCATGTGTATGCTTCGACCTATATTCATACTCTATTTCACCTTCAAAATATGTTACTTATTTCATGTCATTGATGGGGGATACATCAAGGACCTCCTGTGATGAGTCTCATTTCGTCGACTCCAACTCATTATCCGGAAACAAGACTTATAAATTATTTGGTACCTTGGAACTTGTATGCCTCAATGGTAGGTTTCCTCATGTTCAACAGTGGGTTTTCATCATTGACCACTGATCAGGAGATTTCATTGAATGTTCAACCTTATCTCATTTATTCACATTCATTAGATTGTACTAGTGTACCTTGGGAGTCATTGACATTAATGGTGATTTACCTCACACTTGTTAACGGTATCATCAATGATCGATAATCAAGTGGTTTCTACCATGTTCGACTTTAGCACATGTAATCACATGGCTAGATTCGTAATTTCACGTGACAATATTGAAGACCCTCGATCTCATCTTTTTGATCCAGTTTGTGATGGAATATGTATGATTTTCATTGACACATAGATTCACTTTGTTTGTCACGTGGCTATGTGGTCTTAATTTGAGTATTCTTGCATAGATCCACAGTGTATTCCTAGTGGCTATGCAGTATTTTTGACGGCATGGATCCATGGTGTATGATTAGTGGCCATGACCTACATTCATGATTCCATGCATCTATGATCTGAGTATGGGAATGCCTACCTCAGAACTAGTATTATCTTCTGTAGATGCTTGGTTGTTTGTAGGTTTCTAATTAGGTGCACTCCTAGTTTTTGACACAAACACGCAACTTACAAAGTATTTCAGCTTTCATAGATTCTAGCCTCATACTTTGGTGGGAATTCTATTACACATGATTTTGGTCACTCTGGTGATGTCTTAACAATGGTGTATTCAGGCTCCCTACAAGGACTTTTTTCCTGAGAAAAGTGGCTCTTGTCTCCTTCCAAAAACATATTTTTAAAGTGAGTTCGAAGGCTTCCTAAACCCTAGGGTGTGAGAATCCCTCATTCTCGTAGCCCACCTTCACTTAGGGTGTGAAATTCTCTCATTTTTGTCCATACACAGTGTGCGAACCTATTTTTAAGCTTGGAAAGGAGAAGAGGTCTCGAGGGTTCTAGAAGGGAATCTTCTAGAAAATGAGTTGGCATTCGTATGGTTGTCATTTTACTGACTTCTCAGATTTGATGGGATCATCCTCATCCATGTAACCATCTCTCCTTCTCCTATATATTTAAATGTTTCTCATGGAAAATTTTAAGCAAGATTGAATGAAGAATTGGTGAAAGAATTGTGTGAAGAACCCTGCTTGGATAGAAGTTGGAAGACTCTAGTTGGTCTATCAAGAGAAATTGGATATTCTTCATGCAAGTACAGAGCAAGTGTGTGTGTTGGAACC
>JASDQU010306597.1:19802-37606 GCA_032191745.1 Picea mariana | reverse complement strand
GAAAATTTTAAGCAAGATTGAATGAAGAATTGGTGAAAGAATTGTGTGAAGAACCCTGCTTGGATAGAAGTTGGAAGACTCTAGTTGGTCTATCAAGAGAAATTGGATATTCTTCATGCAAGTACAGAGCAAGTGTGTGTGTTGGAACCAAGGTTCATTGAAAGGAATCTTACAACATCAAGGCAATCAAGTTGTATCTTCTACTTTCAAATAATATGATACATCAACATCTCCCTTTCCCATAAAGTCACTATTACTTTATTGTGTAATTCCTTGATCATATGCATAAGTTGATGTTGAATACATTTTGCTATCTTCACTTTGGTTGGTTTGTGTTGTCTTGGACTTGACCTCATGAGAGCACCGGAGCGAAGTGGGAACAACAGAGACCTAAGGAAGTGATATAAAGGTATGCCACTTATTCCTTCCTATTAACAAATTCAATTATTACAACTTAGGGAAAGAGTCGTGTCTTGTCCTATTTTTTTTTATATCCAGGTGGATCTAAGGAGATATATTAGTGTCCGCACCTACCGATTAGTCTGATAACATTCCCTTATTAAATTCAAAATCACTTCAAAATGTGCTATAGGGTATTGAGATATCTTCCACTCATGCTTTGATGATGATGCTCCTACATCATACTCTAGAAAAAACAATTCATGGACTCCTATCCATGAGTTGCTGCATTAAATTTCCATTTCTATGAATATCATATTCATTTATCCAACTGACATCTTTCATTGGATGTCCTTTACACTTTACCAAATATTCAAAACAAGTCTTTCTCCTGGTCTTCTTACCAATTCTTTTATCTATGATATTCTCCATCCATGGATTTTCTGCTACAGGCATATGCTTCTCCCACTAGATCTCTTTCTGATATTTTGATCCTCTAGTGTCATATTCCCTGTAAGGATACAGGTCTGAAATGTTGAATATGGGTGATATACCCACATCTTCTGGCAACTCTATATCATAATCATGTTCACCAATTTTCCTTAAGATCTTGCATGGTCTTATATTCTTCAGCTTCAATTTGTTATGTGTTCCCATTGGGAACCTTTCCTTCCTGATATGTGCTAGAACTTGATCTCCCACTTCAAATTGAAGCTTTCTCCTATGTTGATCAAATTTGTGTTTGTACTCTCTACTGATGTTATGCAATTTCTCTTTAATCTGATTATGAAGCCTCTGTATTTTTGTAACAAAGTCTTCTACTCTAGCACTTTTGAATTCATTATTCTCCAGATCTCTTAACTCTGATAATCCTCTTGGATTCATCCCATATACTATTTGGAATGGGATCTTTCCTATAATTATATTTGGTGAGTCATTATATGCAAAGTCTTCTTGTGAAAGAAATTGATCCCACTGGCTATGATGTTTAATGACCAAACTCATAAAATTTCCTAAGCTTCTATTCACCACCTTAGTGTGTCCATCCATTTAAGGGTGATATGTTGAACTAAAAGAAAATTATGTCCCCAACTTATTCCACAACGTCCTCCAGAAATGACCAACAAATTTAGTGTCTCTGTCTGAGACAATACTCTTGGGAAACCCATGAATTCTCACAACCTCCTTGAAAAACAAATTTGCAATATGTGTTGCATCATTAGTTTTCTGGCATGGGATAAAGTGTGCCATCTTTGAATAGGAAATGGTTGATACAATCCAGTATTCCGTCTCTTTACCTTTGCATACTAGAAAATATTACATTTGTTCAAAAAATTATTTACTTCTTCCCTCATACCTGACCAATAGTATGAACTGTTCAACTCTGCAGCTGTCTTTTCATGGCCAAAATGTCCTACTAGACCTCCAATATGTTTTTCCTTCAATAGATTATCTCTCATTGAGCACTTTGGTATGCACAACTGGAAACCTTTAAACATCAATCCATCTTGAATCAAATACTCTATCCACTATCTTCTATCTCTGATCATAGGATTTTCACATGCTTCATATGCCTCTTTAAAATCTATACCATCACAATACATCTCCTTAAGGTATTCAAACCCTAAGGTTTTCACTTGAAATTCCTACAGAATCAGACATCTCTTGCTCAATGCATCAACAACTTTGTTTGAATTACCAGAAATATGTTTAATGATAAAAGTGATTTTTTTCATAAACTCTATCCACTTAGCATCTCTCTTATTTAACTTCTCTTGTCTGATTATGAATTGTAAAGCCTATTTATCGCTATACAAAACAATTTCTTTTGGAATAAGGTAGTGCCTCCATTTCTTCAAGGCTTGAATTATTGCATAATAATATTTATCATATGTGGAGTACTTTTTCTAAGTGTCATTGATCCGGATGGATCTAGGGAACATCAAATAAGTTTCAGAAGTGTTCTAGAATGCACAGAAGGGACCTAGTATGCTCATAATGGCCTCAACATGCAAAGAAAGGGGAAAAATCAAATTTCCCAAAAATCCATCAAAATAGAATGATCGCGAAGAGCACATCACAAGATTTCCAATGGTGCAAACAGATCATCAAACAGAGTTATCGATCAAATGTTATAAGCAGTCAAAGTTCAGTCAAACTTGGTCAAAAAGGCAAAAGTCAAAGTGACACATGGCACCACTACAAGGGTGACATGTGGAAAATCTGAGTTGGAAAGATGACATGGCAAGGATGGCAGACACGCGGGAAAGTAAAGTGATGACATGTGTCAGTTTTCATGGGCAAATCATATTCTGACAAGTGGCAGTTTTTCTGGACCAGTTATATGGTGCCACGTGGCCCAGTCATGGGCTGCCACATGGAACCACTAGCATGGCTGGAATATGAAAAAACACATGGAAAAGATGAGTTGGCAAGATGACATGGCAAGGATGGCAGACACGTGGGCAATTAAAGTGATGACATGTGTTAGTTTTTATGGGCGAATCATATTGTGACAAGTGGCAGTTTTTGTGGACTAGTTATATGGTGCCATGTGGCCCAATCATGGGCTGCCATGTGGCACCCCTCCCATGGCTGGAATATGAAAACGTTTATTCAACTCCCCAATATTTGACCTCATGACCTCCATGTATCCCAAAGGCCCCACAAGTCCGCACTAACCACTACACCACACGTTGTTTCTTATTTATAATATGGTTTAATTATCATTTGAATCTAAACATTGAACAAGGCACCAAAGAGAGGGGCTAGGCCTTTGGCCCAAACCCTATTCACATGATTCAACCCACATGACCATAACGTTCCGCCTGTCTAGGGGCTTAACTCAACAACCATCATATATATAGCATATTCTGCTATATTTAGAACTATCTGTCATTTAACCGCCCACCAAAACCTCTGCTAGAATTAGTGGAGCATGAAAAAAATATGCTAAAAGGGTGAGTCTGTAGGATTCAACCCCAGAACCTCCCCAACAGTCTATTCCTTAACTTATCCTCCATAGCCAATGCACCCAAGTTCCTCATTACTGCATAACCGTCGAAAAAATTGTATAAGAAGGTGTTCGGGCAGTGAAACAGATAGGCAAAGCCACACACTAGTGCATGAAGCACGAAAATGGAGTGCACCCATATGGCTCATATGACCTAGTACGAACTGTATGGCCTGGTACAAATCCATATGGACTGTACGAATTTTGACACACAAACCGAGGCAAGGTTTCCTCTTGGGTCCGAAAGTGCTCGAGTCAGATTGAGGCGTGGAGACAATCATTTTTAGGTAAAATTGATGCCATGAACATAGTGGTGGTGTTATTTTTATGATATAAGAAAAAATTCAGTAGCTTAATTCCATAATGAGTCATTTATTGCAGATGAAGTGGCACGGTAACCGAGACAGAGGTGTCTCTTGGGCCTAAAAGTGTCTGACTCAGATGGAGGCGATTTGACAGTCATTTTTGGGTAATTCGATGACGCAAATTCAATGACGAGGTATTTTTTCACATTAGATCTTTATATCAGAAAGCTAAGTGCTGGAGAAGCCAATGTAAGCATGCTTTTGATTTTGTTGTTTTGTCATTAAATGTTGCCAAATAGCATGCATTTTATAGGTCTAAAGCAGCAGAGAGAGGATACAACAAGATCAACTTATTCCTTCTATCTATTTGTTTCTTATCTTCTTTCACATCAAGTATATCAGTTATATGTGACAGAGAAATTGTGGCACTTGCATGGGAAGTGGCTAACGATGGAGTTTTGATTTTTCGTGGGTTCTGGGATCTTTTGTATGGGTTGCATATTTATGTTTTGGATCTGAGCAATAGATATAATACTTTTGGTGGCTCCATGTTGATGGGTGTCATATTTTATTCTTCATCTTTTTATGTATTGAGTATGTGGGAATGATGTCCATGTCAGCTCATGAGTAGAACTTGTGAAGCTAATACATTCATGATCACATTGCGATCTCTTGTTGTTGTCAGCGAGGAGAGAATTTGGCCTTACAACTTGTAAAGGAGAGACATCATTACATTGAGAATAATAAAGAGGCTAGGCTTTGGAGCATGACCCGGAGAGGTATCTCACTGCAAGGGTGAACTCTGTTATCAAGTGAAGTGGCTTATCAATTATGTGTATTATGTTCTTATGTTTTTTTTCCATGAATTTCCGCACATGGGATGTTAAAATAAATCATGACATATTGCACATAAGGAAGACTAAAGAGGTTTTCATTCACTTCCAATTCAAGCACATAGACTTCAACTTTACCTTTAATTGCAAATCGATCAAGTAAAATGATCTATTACTGATCCTTTTGAAGGAGTGACATAATTAACCAGTTATTGGAAACTTATTGCTCCTGAGTTCAGATCATGTGGTATCAGAGAATGCTTGATTATGATTGTAGGTGTTGAATCTAAGGATGGCAATGTCACCAAAAACATTGTGGTTCGATGAGCTTTAAGGGCTCAACAAAATTCTTCAAGCAGAGAATGTTGGATTGAAGACATTGTTGCATCTTGTAGAAGAAGAGAACCAAAAGATGGAAGATCAGTTGCAAGCCATGAAGATACAGACATAGGAAGGATCTATGAATGAGATGATGATAAGGCCATCATGTGACCATGGAAACTTCACCAAATATGGGTGCGAGCATGACAGGGAAAATGCATGCACACTTTTTCAAGAAAATGAATATGACCTACATGCATCCATAAACGAAGGAGGATTTCTGGAAGCATCTTCCACTGATCCTTCTCACCAAGAACAACATGACACATATCACGAAGCAAACCAAGGGTCCTAGCTTGATGTGGAGGTAAATAAACCATGTATAGTTCCTTTATTGATTAATTTTGATGATTCTTTTGAAATCTTTGAACAACATGCTTCTTGCATCGGCTTAAATTTGAAGAGAAAAATGGGATTCAAAGGAGGCCTTGGAACCAAGGGCCAAGGTATTGTCAATCCCATCGAGGAAACGGTTTGGCCTCGATATACTAGGATAGGCTATGTCCCAAAAGATGTTGGAGAAATCTCCAAAACCATTAGTGAAGAAGACCCCAAGGAAGTCATTGAGACTCCAGAGGTCAACAGTTCATCAAGAGATGAAATCTATTCAGTGCAGGATGATAGCATAACTTCTCATGATTGAGGATTTGAGACATCTCTAGGGAGAGATGAGAATCACGATGAAATAGTTGATACCAACTCTTCTTTCCAGTCTGACTCGAGAGGAAATTCACTGAGGTATAAGAAATATCAAAACTCTAAAATTCCATTTGATTATAAGCATGTTAATCATATAAAACATAACTTTTGGCATCAAATACCATGCACTTTTTGTGGATTGAATAACGACGCAGTGTCCCTATGTTGGAAGAGAAAATCCATGTGTGGGAAGATTATAGAAACCAAGAGAAGGAAGAGGATGAAAGATTGCTTTCCACACATGAAAAAGAGCAGGGGAAATGAACCTCTGAAGGAGAAAGGCTACTGCAACCATTGTAGTAGAGATGGGCATCATGGGGCTACTTGTTGGGCCTTACATCCAGATCTACATCCAAAGAGGGACAAGAAGAATAGGAAGTCACCTCTGAGGGAGATAGTCAGTGAAACAGTGTTGCAGGAAAATCCACCACCAGGAGAAGACCAACTACCAGAGAAAGGATAGCTCGGTAAAGAGGACTTGTTCAAAAAAATGGTTGAACACATGGGGAAAATTATTTTGAGTTAGTTGAGAGTGGCCATCTTTCCAAATCACATATTGCGATTTAGACCTCGTAGAAGGGTATTTTGTAAAAGTGATTATTGGTGATATCAATTCTTTTTCTTCTGGCACATGTTGATATTGTTAGGCCTTGTGAGGTAGTTTGGGTAAGGGTTTATTATTGTAAGTCCAATGGACATGAAACTTGATGTAATGAATTTTGAGGACCAAAAGTCTTTTCAGTTGGGAGGCATGATATGGATGGATCTAGGGAATATCAAAGAAGTTTCATAAGTGTCCCAGAATGCACAGAAGCGACCTGGGATGATCAGAATGGCCTTGGAAGGTAGATAAAGAGAAAAACTCAAGGTTCCCAAAAATACGTTAAAATGGCATGATCACGAAGAGATCGTCACAAGATTTCCAATGACGCAATCGTCTTGTCAAACAAAGTTATGGATCAAAATTTATAAGTGGTCAAAGTTCAGTGAAACTTGGTCAAAAAGGAAAAAGTCAATGTGAAACGTGGCACCACTGCAAGGGTGACATGTGGAAAATATGAGTTGAAAATATGACATGGAAAGGATGGAAGACACGTGGGCAAGTAAAGTGATGACATGAGTCATTTTTCATGGGTGAATCATATTGTTATAAGTGGTAGTTTTTATGGACTAGTTATATGGTGACACGTGGCCCAGTCATGGGCTACCACATGGCAACCCTCCCATGGTTGGAATATAAAAAAGTTTATTCGACTCACCAAGACTCAAAATCATGACCTCCAAGTAGCCCAAAGGCCCCACAAGTCCACACTAACCACTACACCACACATTTATCTATAATATGGTTTAATTATAATTTGAATCTAAACTTTGAACAAGGCACCAAAGAGAGGGGCTAGGCCTTTGGCCCAGCCCCTTTTCACATGATTCAACACACATTACCATAATGTTCTTCCCACCTGGGGGATTAAATCAACAACCACCATATATATAACATATTCTGTTATATTTAGAACTATCTTCCATTTAACCACCTGCAAAAATCTCCACCATAATTAGCAAAGAATGCCAACAATATGCTAAAAGGGGGAGTCTGTGGGATTCAACCCATGAACCTCCCCAACAACCTATTCTTTAACTTAGCCTCCACAACCAATGCACCCAACTTCCTCATTACTGCATAACCATCAAAAAAATTGTATAAGAAGGGGTTCGGGCAGTGCAACAGATAGGCAGAGCCACACACCAGTGCACAGAGTACGAGAGTGGAGTGCACCCGTACAACCCATATGGCCTAGTATGAACTGTAGGACCTTGTACAGATCCATATGGATTGTATGGATTTTGGCACACAAACC
Source organism: Picea mariana (assembly GCA_032191745.1). Taxonomy (NCBI): domain Eukaryota; kingdom Viridiplantae; phylum Streptophyta; class Pinopsida; order Pinales; family Pinaceae; genus Picea; species Picea mariana. The sequence goes on along the minus strand of JASDQU010306597.1, from coordinate 30,117 downwards.
AAGGCAAGGTTGCCTCTTAGTTCTAAAAATGTCTGACTTAGATCGAGGCGTGGAGACAGTCATTTTTAGGTAAAATGATGCCACGAACACAGTGGTGGTGTTAGTTTTATGATCTGATAAAAAATTCTATAGATTAATTCCATAATGAGTCATTTATTGTAGATGAAGTGGCACAGTAACTGACGTAGAGGTGCCTCTTGGGCATGAAAGTGTGTGACTCATATGGAGGCGATTTGATAGTCATTTTTGTGTAATTCGACAATGCGAATTCAATGACGAGGTATTTTTTTGTAGCAGAGCTTCATATCAACAATCTAAGTGTTGGAAAAGCCAATTCAAGCATGCTTTTCATTTTTTGTTTTGTCATTAAATGTTGCAGCATAACATGCATTTTATAGGTCCGAAGGAGAAGAGAGAGGTTCTAGAAAAGCAACAAGATCGATGTATTCCTTCTATATATTTGTTTCTTATATTGTTTCAAATCAAATCAATAAGTTATATGTGACAGAGAAATTGTGGCACTTGCATGACAAGTGGCCAATGAAGCAGTTTTGATTCTTGTGGGTTCCAGGATCTTTCATATGGGCTGCATATTTATGTTTCAGATCTGAGTAGCAGATCTAAGGATTTTGATGGCTCCATTTTGATGGGGGTCATATTTTATTCTTCATCTTTTTATGTATTGAGTATGTGGGAATGATTTCCATGTTGACATCATGGATGCCTCATTATTAGAACATGTGAAGATGATACATTCTTGATCACATTATGATCTCTTTATTCCATCATCGAGGAGGTACTTTGGCATTACAACTTGTAAAGGAGAGAAATCATTACATCGAGAAGAATAAAGCGGTCAGGGTTTGGAGCATGACCCGGAGAGATAGTCCACTGCAAGGGTGAACTCTGTTATCAAGTGAAGTGTCTTATACATTATGTGTACTATGTTCTTATGTTGTTTTTCCATGAATTTTCGCACATAGGATTTTAAATAAAAGCATGCAATATTTGGCATAAGGAAGACTAAAGATGTTTTCATTCACTTCCAATTCAAGCACATAGACTTCAACTTTACCTTTAATTGCAAATCGATCAACTAAAATGATCTATTACTGACCCTTTTGAAGGAGTGACATAACTAACCAGTTATTGGAAACTTATCACTCCTGGGTTTAGATCAGTCATTCAACTTCTCACTGAAATATGCAGCATGCCTATAATATTGGCTTAATACTGCTCCAATTGCATCTCCAGTAGCATCACATCTTACTTAAAATGTCTTCCCGAAATATGACAAGACCATAACTAGTTGTTCTGTTATATTTTCCTTTAATATACAGAATATTTTCTTATCTTCTTTTGTCCACTTAAAATAATTGTGTCTTTCATTCATCGTATCCATCATTTGTGTACAAATGAAACTAGAATTTCTAATGAAATTCATATAAAAACTTGTGAATCCATGGAAGATTCTCACCTCAAATATGCTTCTTTGCGACAACCATTCTCTGATTTCTCTCACCTTCGATGGATCCATATTCAATTCATTCGAAGAGATCACAAAACCCAATTAAATGAGTTATGTATTCATAAAGGAGGATTTATTCAGATTTATCATAAAATTCTCTCATTGCAATCTTATCGTCACCAATGTCAAGTGCCTCAAATGTTGTTCTTCATTTTTACTAAAGACTAATATATCATCTCAATATACAATCAGAAACTTACCAATAAAATATTTCAATACCTCATTCATCAACCTCATAAAAGTACTCAAGGCATTTGTTAAGACAAACGACATAACAAGACACTCATACAACCCTTTGTTTGTTTTGAAGGATGTTTTGCACATATCACCTTCTCTCATTCTTATCTAGTGATATCCACTCTTCAGATCTATCTTTGAAAAATAATTTACTCCACTCAAACAATCCATTAAGTCATCCATCTTGGGTAAAGTAAATATGTACCTGATCATGATATTATTTATTTCCCTTGAGTCTGTACACATTCTCCATCCTCCATCATTTTTAGGACTTAAGACTGTTGGTACTGCAGATGGAATCAAGCTTTCTCTAACCAAACTCTTATCAATCAAATTATGAACTTGTGACTTTACCTTTTCATTCTCTTGAGGTGTCAATCTTTACGCTTCTTTTTTCAATAGACTCACCCCTAGTATTAGATAAATGTTATGGTTGACACTCCTGATGGGTGGCAATGAGATCGATAACTCATCCACTACTATGTCAGCAAAATTATCCACTGGATCCTAAATTTATTTAGGAAGATCATCCATAGAAGTACTTGTAAGGATAACTCTTGGATTCCTCACCATAATAAACCACATCTCTTGTTCCTTCTTCACTTCACTTAGGATTTCCTTCCCACTCATGACAAGTATACTTGTGTGGGATTCTTCCTTTACTTTTTTTTCCTCAATTGGAAACAACATGTGTGTCCTACCATTCTTCTCCAGATTATAAGTATTTTTTCTCCCATCATGAATGAAATTCTTGTCAAAATTCCATGGTCTCCCCAAAAAAACATGAAACACATCCATGGGAATCACATCACACAAAATATCATCTCTATATTATCCTATCTTAAATCCAACTAGGCATTGTTTAGTTATCATTACCTTTTGTCCTTTCTACAACCACGAGACCCTGTATGGACTCGAATGTCCAGTTGTTTCCAGCTCCAATTTATGCACCATATTTGTGAATACTAAGTTATCAGTGCTCCCACTATCAATTATCACCTTGCATACTTTGTCTTTAGTCGTGGAAGTAGTTCTGAACAAAATGTTCTTCTGCATTGGTTTTTCAACCTATGGTTATGGCTTCAAGAGAATCTTCTTCATCATCAAAGATTTCCCATCTTCTGCACCTTCTGCTTCAACATTCTTCTTCTACACTTCTGAAATGTGACCTTCACCTGTTCCTTCTTTGTTTATCTTGAGGAATTCCCATTACATGTGCCTTTTCTTTCCACATGCATAGCATTTCATTTCTCCTCCTCTGCCACTTCCTCAAGGAAAAGAGTTTCTTCCACCATATTGTCTAACTCGGGAACTTCTTCCTATTTCTGAGTGATTATGCGATTTTCTAGTCTCAACCTTGGGCTTTTGTGCCTTGTCATGGACAATTTATCATCTATCTTTAGCGCAATATGATAAGTGTCCTCCACTATCCTTATGGTCATCATGTTGATTTTATCCTATATTTCATATCTCAGGCCATTGATATATCTAACAAACTTTTCATCATGGTTTTCTCTCTGTCCAACCCTAATATTCAGCCTATAGAACTCTTTTATGTACTCTTTCACTATCATTCCCTTCTATCTAAGGTTCTTGAACTTACTCAATAGATTTATCTGATATTCCTTGGATATGAATTTATCCTTCATCTTGGCTACCATTTTGTCCCAATTCTTGATCTTTTTCTTGCCTTTGCATCTTTTGTAAGCCTACAGTTCATCCCACCAAAACAGTATATGTCCTTTTAGTCTAGTGACAACATGATTCAATGTTCTATGCTCATTGACATCTTCATAGTCTAAGTACTTGTCCATTAATATTATCCAATCCAAAAATTCTTCAGCATCTAAATTTCCCTCATACATTTGGAGGTTTATCTTCTGTCTAGCTCCCAATTTAACAACCGCTTTCAGAAAGTGTTCATCCACAACATACTCTAATACAACTTATTCAACTTCCACTTCTTTGTGATGTCTCCATCATCAGGTTCTATCATTTGCGTTGTCTCCATAGCATCCAACCTTGCGTGAAGTTCTTTCATCTCCCTTTCCACAAATCAATTTTCTACAGGTGGATCTTCACGTCTTCTAGGAGGCATTGCATTGAACATTTCTCCTTCACATATATACCACTTCATATATATGATACCACTGGATGTTCTCAGACTACCTCTTTTAACCTTTTGACCTTTGTCTACTATCTACATGCAAATTGTTTCTCTAATACCACTTGATGGTATCAGACTATTTCCTTTGTCAATTCTCTGCTATCTAAAAATAAAATCAGGCTCCGATACCACATTATGCAACACCCCCTTCTCTCCTAGGGTTTCTACGACCTCCCGATCAAGGATCTTTACAAGAATGAGCTGAATTAGCTCCTTGGGACCCTGGTATCCCCCAATTAGATTTAACATAGGTCCTTTTATCACCTTAGTTGCATGTCATATGAAGACCGCGACCCTTTTCTAGTTCTCTTTAAACTTTGAATTTTTGTGGCTGCTAGATCCTTCTGCTAGCCCCTCTCCACACACGACCTCGGGCTATGACCCAGGAATAAACCTTGAAATGTGCTTCATACTTCGGTGTTCCTGAGTCCCAAACATTCCAACCTCTTTTCCTCCTGAAGTTTTTCACACCCAAAGTGATAGATCAAGTGCCATGTGATCCGATGATCAATGGCTAGAATTTTCCCTCTGCCATCTAATGACACATGTCCACTTCATACCAACAAGCACATAATCCTTCAATATATCGGCCTTCGAGAGTTTCTCGATACTCCTCCTTTTACTTTCCTTTGAAGGACTCTTCCTCCGAGCTCGTGGATCTCTACCACATGTCTTCTCTAGATCCGATGGTCTAGATCTCATCACTCTTCATGACTTCCCGGTGTTTGTGCTTTGGTCCACACAAATCTTTGGGAGTTCTTTCTCATGATCTCCCTAATCTACTGCCACATACCCTCACTGCAACCAATGGCTGGGATTTTCTTTGCGGCTTAAGGACTTCGCAATCCCCCCTCTTTAAAAAAATTTCAAACCTACGAACTACGAAATGAAGAAAGACTCCAAAACTAACCTCCATGCAGCTCTCCTAGATATGATGATATGGAATGATATCGCTTCCTCCTGAATGGATATTTTTTGTTGAATTATGAAATCTTCAAGGACTCCTCCTTATTGAATAACTAACCTCACTATCTCATTTTTGCTTGTTCGTCCTTAAAATGTTTTCTCCTTAGAGTGCTTCTTTGACACTTAGTCGAAATTGAACCTGTGCATGCCTCGTAACAGGTCTTCCTCAACAACTTAGCTTCTTTGTGGATGAGGATGAATAGCTTGCAATAGTTCTTCACACTCTTCTGTAAATACTCTTAATTTACTCCTCCTAGCTTCTAATTCAAAAGACTCTGTCAATGCACTCCTTGCGGAAAATATGCACTCTTTTCATACAAAGCTCCAAGTTATCTCTCTTGGAATTGTTCCTTCTAAACAATATGACTCTCAATGTGCTTCCTCCTATGCCCACTTTCAATCTATCCATCCAAAACTTCTGAGTCAAAACAGACTCTGTCGACACACACCTTGTGGACACTTATGGACTCCTTTAATACAAAATCTTCATGTTATCTCCTTTGAGCTTCTGAGTTGAAATAGACTCTGTCAATGCACACCTTGCGAACACTATGAACCCATTGCACATGCTCGTAGAAGAGAACCAATTTAAACTTATCTAATATCTTACAGATTCATACATTCAACCATGTAAATGCATTCATAACATAAGAACAAGTAATACAAAGAATTGTAATTAAATAGAAAGCCTACCATTCATTCATTTATATAGACATAGTACAACAACACCAAACATTTGGAACAACTCTTTTCTATTATATTCATTCAAATGATATGTACATAGATTCATACATTGATCTTCAACATCTCTCAACAAATCTTGGCAATAACAACAACAACTTTGAGTAGCAATAACCTTCAGCTACAATAATATTCAACAAAAATAACCTTCAACAACAATAACCTTCAACAACCTCATTTGGGCAATACATATATTTATACAAAAGAGCTCATAGATCTTTTCCCTTCAACTACCTTATTGCTACCCTATCGAAATAAATGATTTCAGCTACAAAGGGTTTATTACAATAAATGTTCGAGATAGACAGACAAGAGAAAATGCTTTGAATATGTACTGCAAGATAGAAAATTAAAGAAAAATGCATTCCCTGATGATCTCATGCGATGGTTCAACTCCTAGGCATTAAAGATGCTCTTAAATTACAATATTTTCAATATATTTCCATGATATCCCCTTCTTAAATTAAAAATCACTTCAAAATGCACACTAGGGATCTGAGTTGTCTTCCATACGTGCTTTGATGACAATGCTCATGCATCAGGTTCCTCAAATATTTATTGTCCCAACTCAATTTTTAATCGATTTTCAAAGTCAATTTGCTACAAAAATAGAAAAATGACCTTTTTCTCTTATAATATGATTTGAGTGAATAAAATTTTTGGTGGGCGTGTTTATCATAATCTAATGAATCTATCCCTTCAAAATATATAATACCCATCTCTTACATAAACTTTCTTTTAAACTAATATAAAGAATAAATAATTAAGATCCACAAATCTCTCATGTGATTACAACCATTTTAAAAAAAGTAAAAAGTAAACAATATCTCCAAAATGATCCCTAAGATATTGGATAACAAATCTTATCAAATAGCTTCATGATTCTTCTATATCCAAGATACTTAAATAATCATCCAAAATATTCTTCAAATCTTCAATGATTGAAGAGGAAATTCAAATTTGGAACTAAGTGATAAAAAATGCATTATTGGAAGCTCTAAATGTACCTATAATCATCACCAAAATGACTTTAATTTCAAAGATAAATAAAAACATGTTATTGTTATATATATATATATATATATATATATATATATATATATATATATATATATTTCTATCATTTAATCTTAAATTTATTTAAATACTAAAATAAATACATTGAAAAATATTGATCCTAATCCCACTCATAAATATTAAAATGGAGAAAAACAAAGTTACAAGAATGATTAAAAGGATTGAAATTCAAAGGAAACGTATGTAAAAAGATGGTGATTTGATGACCTAACAATATGACTCATAAATACATTGTGTATCTTTCTTTATAGTTTATATATATTCTATGCATATCTATACATTTTATTGTCTACTTTGAGATTCTTTTATTTTTTCCTATATTTTTTCACTTTCTCTTCTTTACTTTTACTATTTGTTTCTCAATTATAATTGTATAATCAAGTATGCCTCAATTGACAGGAGTTCTACACTGAATACCATTTAAAAAAAATGAAAGGTGACATCTTTATCAAACTCTAAGAATTAGAGTTCTACAATGAATACCATTAAAAAAAAAAATGAAAGGTGACATTTTTATCAAACTCTAAGAATTATTATTGAATGCAAATTCCACAAAAGGTAATTACTTTTCCTAAAAATTATGATTGTCCATTACATACATATGGAACATATCGTCTAACAGCTAATTTAATCTTTTTGTTTCTTCATCTATTTCATGATTATTTCCCATACTAAAATGAATTTGCATTCCTAAGGATTCTTGGAAACTAGTTCAAAACTGTCTTGTAAATAATGAACCTATGTGCAAAATGATATTTCATAGAATTCACTATAGTCTCATTATCTCATTTACAAAAAAAAATTATATTTATAATGGAATAAAATGTACACCATTTGTCAAATAATCCACTATTTATAATACTAAGTCATGTCTCCTTGACGTCATGGAAAATCCCACTACAAAGTCCATCAAAATTGATTCCCATTTTTATTCTAGTATTGCAAGTGGCTACAATAATCCAACTAAATGTCATTGTCCAACCTTTACTTTCTAAATTTCTAGACATATAACCAAGAAATCTACTATGTCGTCCTTCATTTCTGTAGCGTACCCCAAATATCACTAATTTTTTATTTATTTTTTATCAGGCAACTAAAGTCTATAAATCAACAAATTGTTCGTGACACATGAACATATTCTCATATATATAAGACATTCTTTGTATGCATAAAAGTTTTACTCTGTTGGACTATCTATCTTAAAAGTTTGTAGGAGGTTTACTGTCCAAGGAAAAACTTATTGTTGCTATCATTAAAATAAATCATAACATTTTCGTTAGATTAACTAATAATCTAATTTACCCTGATATTGAACTTAAAGTCATAAATTTGAATGCATTTTTAAATTGGTAACTATGACTACCAAGGTCCGTAGCATAAGGCCCATCACATAACATATTAGGGTTACCTCATACCCATGTTATCCATACTATTGAATTTCATAAAATATGTTATAAATTATGTTATATTTACTATGTTAAAGAAATAGATGTAAAAAAAATATAACGCAAGGCTATGACCCTAGTGGATTAGGAGACATCATTGTCATACTTCAGAGTCCACACGCTAGGGTACTAACGTATCCATACCATAAAAATTTCCATAGTATAACATTATATGATTAAAATACTTTCCATAGAATAGGGATTTATGTTTGAAGTAGCATATGACAAGCACACTACACATGAAGTTAGAACCTAGTGCACATGATAACATTATTGTTAAGAACCAAGTATCAATATAGCATAGAAAAAACTCATAATAAGTACTCAATGCCTTGAAAAAGAAAGAATTGCAGATAATAAGCCTCTTCGAGGGGGAAACCTCCTTATACACAATATAAAATACAAGATGATTCCAAATGAAAATGTATCTTTGGTATATATAGGAGACTAGGAGGTACAATTACAACTTATAGGTCCAAGCCAACATAAAAAAAATAACATTACTAATGTAATATTCCCCAATTAAGGGGTAATGTGCCACTATTTAGGGCTTAACATGCCCCTCCCATTGAGACAATTGTTTTCCACAATGTTTAAGTAACTATGGATGCTTCTCTATAAAAGATTCATCTTCCCAAGTGGAATCTTCAGCCGATAGTTTCCTCCATTTAATGAGATACTCTAAAATGGATCTATTCCTCATCTGGCGAATTCTCATGTTAGTGATGGCTTCATGCTCCAATATGATTTTTCCTTCCTCGTCGAGTTCCGGAAATACAGTTTGAGTTGTGATCTTGTCACCTATAACCTTCTTTAAGCATGAAACATGGAAAACTGGGTGTACACGTGAAGATGCAGGCAACTCCAATTTGTATGACATAGTACCAATATTTTTCAACACCTTATAAGGGCCATAGTACTTTGGTGATAATTTATTATCCTTCAGGGATTTCTTGAGAGACATTTGACTATATGGTTGTAGTCTTAAAAACACCCAATCCCCTACTTCAAAAATTCTTTCACTATGACATTGATTTGTTTGTTATTTCATGGAATTATGTGTCATAGCTAGGTTTTCCTTTGAGATTTGGAGAACTTGTTGTTGATGATCGATATGATCTTCCACTGCTTGAACCTTAGATTTTTATTTTAGAGAAGAAGTGATGGAAGGAAGGTCGTATCCATAGAGTGCCATAAATGTTGTCATTTTTGTTGTAGTGTGAAAGGAAGTGTTATATGACTATTCTGCCAAGGGTGGCCATTTGAACCATTGTGTTTGTTTATGAGAGACAAATAAACGAAGGTATCCTTCTAGACATTTGTTCACTATCTCGGTTTGTCCATCAAATTGAGGATGATAGGATGAGCTATGAGCCAATTGAGTACCCAAACAAGAAAACAATTATGTCCAAAAATGTCTAGTGAAGATGGGATCTCTGTCACTTACAATAATCTTTTGGCTTCCATATAGCTTTTGAACTGTCTCCATGAATGCATTGAAAAATGTACTGGCTTTGAAGGGATGAGAGAGTGAAAAAAAGTGTCTGTACTTGGTCAATCCAATAACAATCACCATGATGACACTTTTTCTTTCAGACTTCGGTAACCCTATGATGAAATCCATGGAAACCTCCTCCCAACGCTAACTTGGGATGGCTAATGGTTGTAAAATACCTGGGTATTAATTTTTTCCACCTTATTTTTTTGGCGAACCAAACAGTCTTCCACAAACCTTTGAACATGAGTTTTAAGGCCATCCCAAAAAAATTCCTTCTTGACCCTATGGTAGGTTTTCAAAAATCCTGAGTGCCTTCTTAGCAGAGTGATGTGCAATTCAAATAGTACATTTTGTTTGATTTGGGAGTTTTTAGATAAATATAAGCGATCTTTGTACCAAGTGAATCATTTTTCCATGTAAATGTATCCGATGCACTGGAATCCTACTACAACCTCCAAATGAGAGTCCACACATTTTCATCATTCTTCTACTCATCCCTTGATTCTGTTATCCAATCGGGTTGGATGATAGAGATAGAATAGGGAAAGGCCTCAACATCTTCATCCTTTCTTGAGAGTGCATATGCCACAACATTTTTCTTTCCTTTTTTATAGAGGATTTGAAAATCATAACCCAATATCTTGGTCACCCATTTT